>HE670371.1:3061-24340 GCA_000313835.2 Heliconius melpomene melpomene | reverse complement strand
CAACCAATCTCAAAAAGAGGATGTTCTCATTTTCAACCAACTTCAAAAAAGGGAGATTCCGAATTCACCCGAATACTTTTTATGTTTGTTCTTGTCAATATACCAAAATGTAACTTTGCACAAAAATAATAGCTAATTAAATGAAGTTTTACATAGAACAATCACAACCACTCGTTGACAACCACTACCACCACCATCACCACTCGTTCAAGAAGCATCATTTTAAGATCTACCCATCACTAAAAATCGTAAAATAAATTAATTTTTAACAAAAACAAAAACCGACTTGTAACAACGAACTAAAAAGTGAAAAATAATTATATAAAGATTTTATAATTTTGAAGTCGGTGCCAAGTAAAACAACAGGCTTGAATTAGATATTGGAGGTTGTACATAATTACGCGATCTATTTATCATTTATTGAACATGACGCTAAAAAAATAGTGTTGGGTTCTTGAAAAACATGTACACTTTGCCCCCAAAAGATATATAGAAAGACAACACATACTTATGTTGACTGCAATCGTCCTGTTTGCCTTCAATGTTGAAAGCCATTGTGTATCGATGTTCAATAATACCTTATCTTGAGGTGTTGTCAAAACTTTTATTTTATAACATAAGATGTAATTTCTTTATTTTTTTTATTTGTTAGACTTTATATTTTGTTAAAAAAATATTTATTTTATTATCTGTCTTTTTTTTATAGTATTATTTTCTTAAGCGTCATCCCATGTGGCCAAAGACTGAAATTGTGACTTTAAGTTACTTAAATCGTTGTGATGCGTAAACTTTAATAAAAAGCGATTTTATTTATATTGATTTTGCTTGATTTGAGACTATTCATGTAAACTAAAACATAAAATTGTCTTCTTCCTTTAAAAAACTGACGGAATATGACCAATAAATACACTGGTCTGACAGACCCGACGTCCATATTTGTGTTATAAAAAAATCACGTCCATAGTTAAAGGTTAATACTAGATTCTGTTTCTGTCTGCTATGGAACATATATTATATAATATTATTATTGTTTATAATTTTCAACATAAAGAAATTATATTTTTAGATATATTTACGTACATTAAAAGTTATGGCCAATGGCGGGACAAGGGTTTCGCACTTTGTTGTTCCCTTATAAAATACTGCTAAGTACTTTTTAGGTAACCAAAACATTTTATTTCAAGATATTACATGGTATAAGTTTCATTTTCTCTTATTATTTTTTTCTCTAACTGTATAATATATTTTACTTTAATAAAAAAATCTTTAGTACTATACTCTTACATGCAGCTTTCCCTAGTAAATAAGTAAATAAGAGGAAATAAATACTTGTATATGACACATTCTAAATGGTCGAGGTAACTCTGACCGCATACTCAGTGTAATGAATGGGATCGAAGTTTTATATAATATTGACGTAAGGTAATCTAGCATATAGCTTATTTCGAAAAACTCCCATACGATATAAAATTTAATTCGAAACGTTCATGAGGTTAGTGCGTACCAACAAACAAATATTACGTTTTACAGTACTAACATAGGTTTCAGTTTAGCTTCAACTAATATGTCAGTATAAAATAACTCTTTCCCTCGTATATATTTATGACGATGTTGGCAGACATTAAATCAAAGTGGGAGATTCATTGGCCATTTCGAAGTTCTAGCGGGTTTGTATCTGCGAGGCCTCCCAAGAGCTGGATCGTATCCAAATAGTTTTGCAAAAGTTCGCGAATGCAACGCCAACTACAATATATTCAATTTCTGGTTCGGCCGTTAAGTAATTAGGTGAGACTGAATGGAATCTGAGGCTGTCGTGGTGCAGCGGCACAAGGGTGTGACTGTAACGCGACGGTAGTGGGTTCGATCCCCACTCGAGGAAGTGTAATATTTGGTTACGTTCATATTTTTATATATCCTATCACCTCGTCAACTGTCATATAGATCACTATCTCAATTTCACTCTGCCTACCCTGGCATGTGCGGGATACAGGAGGTTCCTCTGCCTGACCCCATCAATCTATCTACAGGATATAGTCTGAAGCTAAAAAAAAAAACAAATAACTACATTAGTATTAAAGCAAGTTAAAATACCAGGGTGGCATGTTTTCATCACCAGAAAACAAATAACAATTAAAAATGAAGCATTCCCTACGTGATGCCTGCCCAAAATAGCAGCGATGATTGCCAAAGGAAAAGCAACGTTATACTTACATATTAAAGTTAAAATTCCTCTAAAAATTTAAAGTCCATATAGTTTAAACGGTTTTCAAGTGTAGGCTGTAACGTTACGAAACGGAAATGTTACGTGGTGTACTTTTTAATTTTTTTTAAGTATATTGTTTTAGTGCAAGGCTTTTACACTTCTTTAAAATCACTCCTTGAGTATTTTGAGTTTCTCTTCTTTATGTGTTTTGTGTTAATTACTGTATATGTATATGAAATAATGAAAAGCTAAGAGTAACTTATATTTAAAACTATTTATTAAGAGTGGAGGAGTGATGAGGGAAGAAGAAGAAGACCTCAGTTTACCTTGGCCAAATAAAATTCACGATGGCCAAATGAGCTCTTTTTTCAATGAGCTGTGTTATAAGGCTGCACCTTGTTCCTCCGATTGGGGATCGAACCCATAACCACCGCGCTTAAAGTAAGACGTTGTCCCGACAAGTAATTTATATTTATAGGACAAACTCTATTAGAATTATTCTCCACCAAATAATAAATATTCCTTAAGCAACTAGAATGCAGGGCATATAATGTCAAAGGCCTATTTCATTTGTACAACAGGCTGTCACGTCGACGTCACCGTGACTTGTGAGCTACAAAGTTAGCTTTCCAAATCCCCTCTGTTACCTAACACGTGTTCCACGTACTTCTAATTACTCTCGCTCGTTCATCCTTGAAGCGGAAGCGGGAAGCGGATTGTGTGAGGGTTTAGCGATACTGGTGTTGTTGTTGAGCTTTATTTGTGTGAAGTGATTGTTATTGCGAGTGAAAGAGGTGGTTTTAGTTAGTAAGTAAAATTAAATTAAATTAGCTTCACGCTGTATCCCGCACACAGCAGGGTAGGTAGAGGGAACCTAGTGTTAAGACACTTTGTTCCCCACTTTCCGCCAAATTTTAAAGGCATTGCGTGTTGAGCGGAACTCAACGCCGCTCTTTGTCTCGACACCAGAGCAAGCAAATGTAAACAAATATTTTATTTCCTCAAGTGGGGATCGAAGCCACAAACGTTGCATTACAGCCACTACGGCCTCGAATATATAACAATTATATAATATTTACAAAATATTATATAAAAAAATTCAATGCTTATCCAACAAATTTAAAAAAGCTTGCGTTCTTTGGCTATGAAAAGATTCAAATAAAAAATGTAAAATAAAATATATTTTTCTATAGAACATTTAAACGAAACGCTTGATTCTAAACAAACACTAGTGCAAAGTGAACTTATTTTTTTGATTTAATATTTTAGAAATATTTTCTACAAAATAAATAAATCTAAGTATTTTGTTGAATGTGTTCGTTATTAGTTCAGTTTCGATATTTTTTTGCCGAAATATTAATTAATATATACAAATGGATCTTGAATAGCTTGAAGTTTAAAATAATATTTTTTATTCTAGTTAGAAAAAAAATTAACACATTGTTTTTATTTACACAGCTATGGATGTACCTACCTGTACGCACATAGTAGATTAGGCAGATGGAACCTGGGAACCTAGTATTAAGACACTCCATTCCCATTAAGACAGTTTCACTTCGATCTTTTGTCTTTCAAACTTTTGTCAATTTTTGATTGATTTCTCGATATATGGCGTTTCGAGCGTGCCAGTTGAGCACAATTCATTTCGCCAATGTCACGTTGTATGGAAAACACACGAAGGAAATTGATCGGTAATAATTGTCAATTTTTATAAATTGGACTTCCCGTAGACATTCAATCTCAAAATTGGTAAGGAACCCACGGTGTGGGAGTTTGACTCGCGTTTGGCCAGTTTTTTGTTTAGTTTTTGACTACAGCTTTTAAGTTATGTATGAGAATGAGAAACTGCCACTAATATCAAAGACCGTAATATAACACACATTCTATTATATAATAACAAAACAATGTGCAAATTATAATAGAAGTAAAACTTGGTTGACATTTTAATTTTACGCACTAGCTGTTTTAATATATTGTTATACCTTAGTCAGGTTTTTAAGCTTTCACCAACTCTACGGAGCTAAAGCGTCTTTGCAAAGTTTAAATACCTTGACTTTGTGTTGGAACTAACTTTAAATTATTTCCTTTATGTTTTGACGTCAATTTTTTTTATTCAATTCAATCGTTGTATATGCGGCGTAATTGCGTGTCGAGTGGCGGAACTCAACGCTGCGCTTTGCCTCAGCACCAGATCGAAGAAATGAAAAAAATAAATTTAAGTAAATATTCCTCGAGTGGGGATCGAAACTACAACCAGTCGAGCTTACAGTCACACTCTCGTGATCCTGCGCCAAGACTGACCTTAAAGACCTTCGTCTCCCGTTTCCAATTTCCACTAAAACAGTTCTAGTACTAATTTCATAACATATTTTCTCAAAAGTAAATGTACTAATAATATAAATGGTCATACATCTCGTGCGCCATGCTGTGCGAATTTCTCGGTCTACGAGCTCGCTATCTCTCACGCTACGTCATCAAGGATTAAAATTTACGTCCACAGCCACTGTGCTGGCTGTGCTGGCTTAGCGAGAGCCGGTCTGGTGGACGTTTTATAATTTTTAATATTTTTGAAATTCATATGAAAATTATAATATTAAAAGGAATTTTTAACTACAGTTAGAATGGAAGAAGAATTTGTAAAAAGTTAGTTCGTTCGTGCCACGTGTACTACACCATTATGGATATTTAGTTATTGCTCACTTTGCTTCACACTGAATCTGAATAGTATTAAAACACTCCGTTCCCTAGAAGGGCTTTCTGTTTCCCACTTTCCGCCAAGGTTGGCCTGGAAGGTTGGCGGTTGAGCCCCTTCATCATTGAGGTTAAAAAATAAATCATCATAACATACTAAAACAAACTTTAAGCAAATTTTCTATCGAAAACATGATGGGACAGATAACTTATGGAAATTATACGAGTGAAATAAGAAACTTCAGTCTAACATTACCTTAGTACATTTAATGACGATTACGTATCCAGGTAACAAAGACTTACTTAATGTTCCATTACTTTGAAGTAACGGCGCGTTAAGTTCATATTTTACGGTTAATTATTAACTATTTTGTTAACTTAATTAACTTTTATGGTTCATTAGGCAAGAAAGAGGTGTTATTTAGTGGAAAGGTTAGGTCAGATTCATATCATGGGCCTATTACCAGTTATTTATATGGTTGTGGCCAGTTGTGGCGTAGGGGCACAAAGTGCAGTTGGAAACTCGACAATGTGGATTCGATTACTATTTTAATTATTTAATTTGATTACTATTAATTATTATACGCTGTAATTCCCGTTAACATCCTGATACGGATCCCCTCGATAGGTGAGTCCTGCTCACATTTACACTTGATTAGTTTTTTTAAAAAAAATACGTTTAAAGTTCCAGACATAGATAGATAGATAGATAGATAGATAAGACCAAATATATAAAAGCGTGTTAAAAAAAGAAACTAATATAAAGTTTTAACTAATACCGTGCTAAACGACCCACGTCGTAGGGCGGTGGACCGTAACGACCATACGAGTTACCTCTACGAGTATAGTAGTGTAGGGCGCGGGTACTAATATAGCTTGTGTAATGCTAATTAAGTATCGCACTGCTGAGATTTATGTACTCTGCAGGTGCCTGTACTATGTAGAATATATGTTTAACATATATGTTTACACAAATAATATTTTTTTTTGCAGCTTTGTGTACTATCGCTTAACGAAACGAAGTGTTTTGATACGAAGTTTTCTCCTGATAAAGTGATGGAAAAAAAGTAAAAAATACTCACCAAATTCTCTAATAGAATATCTGAAAAGCTTAAAAAATCTAAAGTTATTCGCTATAAAAGCGTTCTAGTTAAATGTAAATATTTAAATAAATATCGCGATACACTCGTATGAATCAAAGAGCCTCAATCACGGCACGTCAGCTTCAAAAAATTATCTTTATTTTATATTTCACTAAAGGCCGTCGTGGCTTAGCATTACAAGAACTGATTGTAAGAGCATCGGTTGTGGGTTCGATTCCCAAATAATTATTCTTAAGATTTTCATTTTAAGCTTTATCAACATTAAGTTAAGATAATTTATTTTTTTCATTCTAGAAGAGAATAAAATTCGTCGTCGAGTTCCGCTACTCAACCCGCATTGTTCGAAAATTGGGGAAAAAGAGGGGAATGGAGTATCTTAACACTTGGTTTAGTGCGGGCAAAAAGCTGGGAGGTAATTTCTGTATTTTAACGGCGTATCCTGTTAGAAATATTTTTATTTTTTAATATGTGAAATCAAATAAAAACTATGCTTAAAAATTCATGATAGGTTGAAATTTAGAGGTGCTATTAGTGCAACGAATGGGCAATTGGTGTTGAAATATTTTCACGCAAAAATTTTAGTGTTTATTCAAATATTTCTAAATAGACTTTATCATTAGATGAATGTCTTTTTTTTATCTACAATATATGTATAATGTTATGACAATAAAATCTATACTTACACTATATATCTGAAGAGTTAATTTGGTTGACCGTACTAATCTCAGAAACTACCAGCTTAAATTGAAAAATAATTTTGTATTGGATAATCTATTTTTCAAGGAAGACATTACATTAAAATTTTAGACGTACTATATCTCTAGTTAGAGTTAACTTTATATTTATTTCAATTTCACCGTGCGGTCAAAGTTGCAGGGAAAAGTATTTTATTAAATTATTTTGCACCGTACGTCGGTATAAATTTTTTAACGTAAAAGTTCCCATTTTGAACCCGCGCCTTTTGGAAACTGTTAAATCAATCTGACAACTAGGCCATACGTTCTTATCAGCCTACGTCGAAATTCTTATTCTCTTGTTACAATATATTAACCTTTTCATATATGCAGAAAGATTTTGACCACTTTCCACCTAAACAAAGCTTAGGATTAGGGCGACTTTCAGGAGGTGCGGGCGAAGTCCTACTGGCAAAACATTATTCTTTCTATAGTTTGGAATAAATAAATATATATAGCAATTAATGGCAATTAAATTATACAAATTTCAAGTAACACATGATAAATGAGCGTAATAGGCGAATCCCCGAAGAGGACCGCAGTAATTGCTGTTAGCTGACACTTTTGAAGGGACCAAATAACACAATCATTAAAGTTATTTACGCCTTAATTACATTATACATTTGTTTGACATATTGGTTATGGGTTCATCGTTTGAATATTTCATCTAAAGTCCATCTTTGGAGCAACTAACGAACATCTGCTTGAAAACGATGTTTATTTGCCTAATTCTGGAGTTTCTGGAATTCTGGTGGCGCAACTAAACACCACGCTTAACCTTGACACCAGAGCAAAAAATATAAATTTAAATAAATATTTATTTTTCTCGAGTGGGAATCGAACCCACAATCTGTCGCGTTTACAATCTTACTACTATTTACTTTCATGATCTGATAAAATTATAATTTCAAAGAGAATATGGAAACTATAAAACAGTTAATTCAATATTATATTGGCAAGTGCAATACTTTATATGGACATATTTTTTTTATTTATGAACGGATTAAAATAAATTTATAACCTACCCTAAAAAGTAAGGCTATTTGGCCCTACTATCAATACAGTATTGGAATTTGTCCGCCGTGTCAGATTGCCCTACTATAGGATTACAGGAGCAAACGAATGCTCACTATGTTTATTTCGACACGAACGTTTGTATTTCTACAGCCATATTTAGTTAACGATACAGGGAAAATATCGGAATTCAACTTCTTATCATAGAGGGGAGATGAAAATGATTACAATAAAATTATTTTCCCAGGTGGGAATGAACCCACGACCATTGTATTTACAGAAACAAGCAGTCCCACTGTACAACAATAGCATTGTTAGTTGTACCAATATGTAGAAAAAAGGGAGTTCTTCCTTTTTTTAAAAATAAATGCTAATTTAAAATGAAATAAGCAATAATATATTAATACACTGTGGTCACTAAATATACTTCTTATTATTATTTTAAAACCAGATCTAAAAATTACTGTATGCGTTCAATTCTGTTATTCAACACGCAAACCCTCAATCTGGTGGTGTTTCATCTATATGAAGCCAAAAAAACCCTAAACAAATACATTTTCTATATAAGTGGTTGTAACAGTAATATATTTAGTCGTTTCCCTTGATATAGCCAATTAAAACGATAATTATTAGACAATTTGAATGTGTCAAGTCAAATTTACTTACGCATATAGTTCTGATAAGGGCAACTGAGGCCTAAGGGCAATTTGTGAATATCCACAGTGAATTCATAAAGTGATATATTTGATGTCTAAATGTCCGTGTCCTCTATATTATACAATTACATAATTATTGTATTTCCTAATTTTAAATGACTCGTTTTGATAAAGCGTGAAATTTTCTTTTCATCAGTCATTCTTTCGACTTGCCTAAACTATATAATTATTAACATATTCTTTATTTTTATTGTGGCATCCCTGCTAGCAACTACCATTCTCTGTATTCTTCCATTGTGAATTAGTTAAGCTAATCTGACTCCGCATATCCTACGAAAATATCGTATCTCCACAACATTTATCTTTTTTTATTCTTCTTAGGCAATACCCATGTTTCACTGCCATATTGATGAGTCCGTCAAACGTGATGCTATACTGATGTTTGGCCATCATTAGAGATGGACATGAGAAGGCGTATCATCGAACCCACAATCATCGTGTTAACAGGTAACTCTGTGCCGATGAGCCACCTTGGCCAAAATAATTTAATATATTTTATACATCATAGATATATAATATACAAAACCGCATACAGAAACGTGTGATGCAATAGAACGAACAATATTTTCCTTGAAATAGCTGCTTTTGTGCACTCTAAATTAGTTATAGTGAAGGCGGGCGTCACGTCCCTATCACGGGGCACGAGCTCTGAGGCGGGCGTGCTCTTATATCCAGCGGTTTTCATCATCTCACGAGACGAACTGAGGTTTTTTTTAATTAACATGAAAATTTGTTTTTTTTTTTCATTTGTCCCTAATTTTTTTTTAGATTTGACATAATATTATTTACTTGTTGCTTGAACAGATATATCAATAATAGAAAAAATATGATTGATATGATTTCGCGTTCTTCCGAAAGGAAAAATACGATGGAGAAAATTCATATGGCTTTTTAAAAGTACATCATAGAAATATTTAAATATTTATAAAAAATTAAAACAAAAGTATGCCATTGGGCTAATATTACAGCTCTAGTTATTAATTTCATATCTCCTCCATTATCTGCCTAATTTTCGAGACATTGCGAGTTGATTCGTGAAACTCAATACTGCATTTTGTCAGAAAGAAAATAATTTATCTATATATATCTTAATTTTTTTATACTCATATATAACAAAAGAGCATCTTCAATAGCGTATAGTAATAATCGAACTTGCTACTTTTGAAAAATAAACTAAATACGAATTGCAATTTCATACAGAACTCCCTATGATATTTGCGATGAGAACATTTAAAATAGCTATTTATCTTTGGCTTTATGTTCTTGAAATGAGGTCCCTCGGAAGCTTATAAAGTGCATCTTGTTGCATGCAAATATAATACACTCTGTGACGCTGGAACCCGCTTTAGGAATATTGCGACACTGTTCACGGGATTTAGGGAAGAGTCGCATTTAAAATTGAGTTGGTAGGCCGTTGAGGCGCAGTGGAGCAAGCTTGTGACTGTAAACGCGAAGGTTGTAGGTTCGAAAGTAATAATTATTTTCCCACTTAGCACTGTTATTCATTATTTTTTCATTTATATTTTAGATATTCATTCGTTCTGATCTCGAGACAAAGTGCGGCGTTGAGATTTCATCGGAAAGTGGAGAACGGAGAGTCGCAACACAAGGTTTCTTGCTAAGTACACTGATGAAAACAGCGTGAATGTCAAAAAAATATTGAAAAAAACACAAAATACATATTAGGGGAGTAGGCCAAAATACAATTGTGAAAACTGCTTTTGACTCGATAAATGGACAAAAATCTCTGTGTTTCTACTGGTTTAGTGTCTTATATTAATAAATGTCTCCAATTAATAGATTCCTCGTAAACACAGTTTAATAATATTCTCCATTCGAATATACATCCTGTTACGTAAGACGCTTATCACACGACCGACCATATAGAGCGGGTACAATCGCGTATAAAAATGTCAATTTAACAAAGTAGTCCACTTCTCTGTACAATATGTTAGACTGGAATGGATCTTTGAGGGTGGACTATCGCTTACTGCGACAACTTCACTAGCGGCTTTCATTCCATTAGTTGAGTATATACTGTAGATACAATATTTTTCTTTTATTAGTAAAGGTTGTGACTTCGATTCCCATTCGGGGAATGTCCATTTTTTATATGATGGTAAATAAAAAAACCGATCAAGTCCGAGTCGGGCTCCACCTAGGCCATAACAGTCTCCTTCTTTAATTACTTGAGAATACAAAACGCTAAGTACCCAGTTAATAAAAGCCCGACTTGAGGTAATGGCTGATGAGGTGATTCATCAAGCCAAGAGCGCTAATGAACGTTATACATCACTGGTGGCTGTGGTCGTTTTAAATGTTATAGTCCTTGTTACCTCTGCAACTAGTACTGGTTCGGCTTGTTTAACTCTTTGCAAGAAACTGGTGTTGAGATACTCCGTCCCTCACATTCTGGCGAATTTTATAGATATTTTGTGCTTAGTGATTTAATCAGAGTAACAATGTCTTTTTTATTATATGTTTAAAAAAATATAATAAAACGACATTGTAACTCTGAAAAGTTAGGCGTAAAAATAATATGATTCAAACAAAATATTTGGCCGTAAGTTTAACAAATTAACATGAAAAAGTAATAAAGGCGATACAGAAATAAAATTGAATTCGCATCGGAATACGCGAACGAAATGAAACGAGGTCTCGGGGCGTTTGTGAAAGTTTTTAGTCTCTTAACAGTGGAAAGTAATGAATGAGATTGTGGTTTTAATTGTATGAAATATTATATAATAAATGGAAATTAATTATTTTTAGCAAATATATACCCAAAGGATATAAGAACTACATTA
Organism: Heliconius melpomene melpomene; assembly: GCA_000313835.2. Lineage (NCBI taxonomy): Eukaryota > Metazoa > Arthropoda > Insecta > Lepidoptera > Nymphalidae > Heliconius > Heliconius melpomene. The sequence goes on along the minus strand of HE670371.1, from coordinate 13,075 downwards.
TTACTAGACCAATTTAGGGATCCTTAATAAAACTTCAGTAATGTAAACCAACCAATAAGTAATAAATAAGGGATAAATACCTATATAATTTCACTATATATATTTTTTATTTTCATGTCTTATAGCGTGGTAGGTAGAGAGAACGTATTTAATAATATTACGACGTTTCGGGCATACAAAAATTATTCATTCCTCCAAATAGAAATCGAAGCCAGAATCGTCGCTCATACAGTGTGTACAGTGCATTTGCATATATAATATTATACATATATTCAAATGCAAAGAACATATATCTAAGAACATATATCTATGAAATTATTGGGTCCATATATCTATGAACCAAAAAAGTAAATAAAAGCAAAATAAATCTTCACAAATGAAACGACGCCAAACGGATATGTAAGTAAAAGGTTGCCAGCGCACAGCGCTTCCTTTCCGAGTAACGGCCTATTGTGGCCAAATACTTAGCTGCGGTGATGTCGTTTTAAATACAGTTATCTTATTTTTTTGTATTACTATATAGATTTTTTTTACTTTGCAGGGCTTGTTTTGAGATTGTATTTTTCTTTTGTGTGTGTGGTTTTTTTATTCATATTATTATTATAGAGGCCAGTCGTGGCGCAGGGTAACAAAGTGTGACTGTAAACCGACTGGTTGTGGGTTCGATCCCCACTCGAGGAGATGAAATATTTATTTCCATTTCTTCGCTCTGGTGTCGAGGCAAACACATAATTTTATTATTCAAGTATCGGTTTTCGAGATTTAAAATAATATTAAGCAAATTAAAATATAAACTAAAAAATATTTAAAAATCTTATTAACCTAAGACCAGCTAGAACTATTATAAGAATTTAATAAGCTATTTTTAAAACATATCCACTCACCGACCATTAGCACACACTAAATATGAAGTTCTCGGTCGGTTAAGAAATATTTCTTCAAAGCAACTTCTTGGCAAAGAGGCGAACATAACTGATTCTACCATTAGCCTCACGAAGAAAGCCAACGGGGTGGATCGATACATGAAATAGGTCTCGAAAAGATTTTCTGCAATTCAAATAAACTAGCCTAATTAGATTTTAAAATGTATATAATGCTAAATACCAAATTAAGTACGTACTGAGAATAAAATATAATGGCTGGAAGGCGTTTATCCTCCATTATAGGTAACGCATCCGCCAGGTAACTATGACTCCCATTAGAATGGGACATTACTGTCATCTATCAAAGGGTTATAGAGGTTTTATGTGAGGACGGTTTCGTATGGAATATAGATAGTGGTAGTTTGCCAAGACGATGATGATTGATGTTATATAAAATAGTTTTTTTTTTTCTTCAGGCTGTATCTCGCACATAGCACGTAGTAGAGGGAACATAGCCCTATGCATATCCTATGAATCGTTACCACAGGAAGAATTTAAAATTATGAATTTAATAAATATTTAATTACCTTGAACAAAAAAAATATTTTTTCGACCCGGTTCTAGAAATCCGGCCTTTGTAGCCCGATTTGGACCACGATCGGAGTTGGCCCATAAGGACTACGTTTAACTCGCAAGACTAAACTAGAATTTAAATACTTACTTTTGTTTTGTTTTCATTTTAATAGGTATGTTCATGTGTTCAAATAATTTTGGATAGTAAAATGGCAGATAGCGAAATAAATTTTACTAAAATCCAAATCACGTTCAATATAACAATGCTCTAAATGAAATTCGTGTTACAAAGCGACGAAGAAGTGTGGAAATACAAAAACAATTTAATGAATACATTATTATATTATTAGTATCAGAAACAATACAATTCCATGTCATATAAAAAGGAGGACGTAATTTAAAAATAATTAGACCTTGAACTGCAATCCAGATTTTTCATTGAAACACATAACACTACGAAATGCCGTTTCGTACTTATCATTGTATTTGGACTTGTTGCATTCGTCAATGATAGCGTTTACTCTGTCCCTGTGGCTGCCAACAATATCCAGAACTTCGTTTTTGATAATGCTTCCATCACTATCTATATATCCAGACCCAGTTCCAAGGCAATACGTGTATTTTCTGGTAGACTCAGAATCACTCAACTGCCACGCGAAAAATTTCTGCATCGTATCTTTCTCTAGGTTTAGTTCTTCAATGCACTTTGATGACGCCATCACAATACGAGAAATACGCGCTGGAGGCATAGCGATGATCTGTTTAAATTATTTTGGTAATAAAATAACACTAATAACAATGGTGAAACATACACATAAATACATTAATAATTGAGGTCAGTCATGGCGCAGCGGTGCTAGCGTGTGACTGTAAACACGACAGATTGTGGGTTCGATTTCCACTCGAGGAAAGATTATATTTTATTGCACACAAATAAAAAAACCGGACAAGAGCAAGTCGGACTCGCCCACCGAGGGTTCCGTACCAAAAAGAGAGACGAACTTTTTCTAAAATTCAGGCTTAGCTTAGCCAGAGCCCTTTCATCTGATATGTCACTTGAACTAGCGACTTTCATACTAAATTTTGCCCTTGTACTCCTGCTCCACGACCTCTGCCTGGCCTCTTCTATTTCTTTTTGGATAAACATAGAAAAATACATGAAATATTACTTACATTGCCAGCATTTTGTCCATAAACGACAGCGAGGAGCACAGCGGCTATGCACCAGACAGCCCTCATTTTGTAAGTTTTCACAACAAGCGGCTAAACAAAAGTAATTAAAAATAAAATACAGTATTCACCTTTTATACTAATCTAATAATTACTAAATAATGCATTATCATCTCTGATCCATACCTACATTATAAATTCGAAAGTAACTCTGTCTGTCTGATGTCTGTGAACTTAGCAGAGCATTGTCCAGCAGATCAAAAAAAAATGGAGTTCTCTTCGCATGCACCTGAGTTCTATAGTTCCTGATAGGTTTTATAAATAGTTCTGTCGTTTTTACCTCTGAAAAAGTTATGTAAAAAAATGATCTGCTAACTTCCCTTGGCAGATCATTTTTTTGCAAATAAAAATCGGGGCGAGATCTGCACTCATAGGGATGTATAAAATAGTTCCTGATAATTTTTAACAATAGTTCTGTTAATTTCACGAAGAAAAAAATTTTTAAACAAAAAAAAAGAACGTTCGTTTCGAAAATAGTTCGAAAGGTAAAGTAATTTTTAAAATTAATAAAATGATACTCAGACGCGAGAACTCTTTATTTTACAATAGAATATAAGTAGTTCTACGATATTAAGCCTGAAAGAAAACCAGAACTCTGAAAAAACTGCCAGCAGAGCATAGTTGATTGTATGAAATATTGAAAAATGTCCATTTCAACTCTTCATATGATACAGTACTAAATAATTTTCTATTTTAATGTGCTCAGACACGAGAACTCTTTGATTTCTACTAGAATATGAGCAGTTCTATTATACAAAGCTAACTACAAAACCAGAACTCCCGTAAAAATGCCAGCAGAGCATAGTAGAAAATTCGATTTGTTGAAAAATATCAAATTAACTTGTTGCGACGAAAAATATTTTTTAAAAATATTAATATCTTGCTCAGAACCGAGAACTCTTCATTTTTCAATAGAATATAAGTAGTTCTACGACATTTAGCCTGAAAGAAAACCAGAACTCTGAAAAAACTGCCAGCAGAGCATAGTTGTTTGTATGAAATATTGAAAAATGTCCATTTCAACTCTTCATATGTGAAAGTACTAAATAATTTTCTATTTTAATGTGCTCAGACTCGGGAACTCTTTGATTTCTAACAGCTGCTCTGCTGGCAGTTATTTCAGAGTTCTAGTTTTTTTTCAGGTTAAATGTCGTAGAACTACTTATATTCTATTGAAAAATGAAGAGTTCTCGGTTCTGTGCAAGATATTAATATTTTTAAAAAATATTTTTCTTCGCAACAAGTTAATGTGATATTTTTCAACAAATCGAATTTTCGACTATGCTCTGCTGGCATTTTTACAGGAGTTCCTGTTTTATAATTGTCATTTTATAATAGAACAACTCATATTCTAATAGAAACTTAAGAGTTCCCGTATCTGAACACTTTAAAAAAAAATAATTTAGTACTTTTACATATGAAGAGTTGAAATGGACATTTTTCAATATTTCATACAATCAACTATGCTCTGCTGGCAGTTTTTTCAGAGTTCTGGTTTTCTTTCAGGCTTAATATCGTAGAACTACTTATATTCTATTGTAAAATAAAGAGTTCTCGCGTCTGAGTATCATTTTATTAATTTTAAAAATTACTTTACCTTTCGAACTATTTTCGAAACGAACGTTCTTTTTTTTTGTTTAAAAATTTTTTTCTTCGTGAAATTAACAGAACTATTGTTAAAAATTATCAGGAACTATTTTATACATCCCTATGAGTGCAGATCTCGCCCCGATTTTTATTTGCAAAAAAATGATCTGCCAAGGGAAGTTAGCAGATCATTTTTTTACATAACTTTTTCAGAGGTAAAAACGACAGAACTATTTATAAAACCTATCAGGAACTATAGAACTCAGGTGCATGCGAAGAGAACTCCATTTTTTTTTGATCTGCTGGACAATGCTCTGCTAAGTTCACAGACATGTCTGTCTGTCTGTCTTTTACGCAATGAGGGCCAAACTGCTAATTTAATTGTGATATAATACGCATATAGAGATACTTTAGGTTCCCGGGATGAACATAGGATACTTTTTCTTCTCATATTTGTAATATTTACGATATATACCAATATATTAAAATACTTATTAACATGACATGCAATTTATTCCGCCATGTTAATAACAACTGTCGTTACTAAGCAACGATTTGCAAAGTTTGTTGTTAGAAAACGTCACCTAAAATGAGCTTGCTTAACGCATCTCTCTATTGAAAACTGAAAATAATTTCATAAATATATTTAATAAATATTCGTATAATTCAAGCGGGCGTAGCCGCGTTCGGGTCCACTAGTATGGTTATATGTTCATATTTTTCAAGCATAATAATATCATTAAAAATCCTGTCTTGCAATAATGATCATTTAATATGAATTCTATAAATACTTATAAGGAGTGTTATAATAGTATTTATTTATAAATGCAATCTTTTTTTTTTATATATATTCATTAATAATGTTTATATGGATGTAAATCGCAAATAATAATAATCGTAAATTATCTATAGGGATTTATAGTATTTTAATGGGTTCTTTTTATTGCTAGTTTATTTATTTACACCAATAAATTCAACAGGTGTTATTTATATTTGTTTTAATAATCTTCACTTAATTTTGTATTTAAATTACTCACTTCATCCATAAAAACTATATATATATATTTGAATTTACAGAGCAAAACTACTTCAATCCTAGGTCCAGATATAATTTGCTTTGTAGCGAATCGTTGACGGTCATTATTCAATCCTAATTCTCCAGATAAACTAAGAGCTGGCTATTTATACCGTCAAAACAATTTTATCATCTCAAAATCACAAGAATATAAAACCTAACACAAAATACAGAAATACTCCCCCAAATTGAAATACTTTACGCCTAACTTTAGGCCTAAAGATAGCTAAAGGAAATGAGCTTATATCGTCGGAGGAGGTTCACGACGGCGGCGCTTCTAAGCTTCAAACAACGGAAATTAAAGGTGTTGTTCAATCAAGTAATGGCGTGTTTCTTACAATTTATTGAATATCGACGTTGAAATGATATTAAGCGATTTTAATGATAGATTGGGGTCATTGTAGCGCAGTGGTTGATTTTAAACGCGATTGATGTTTATTATAATTTGCTTCTCAATTATTCTTATAGATATAATGCACTTATATGAGTTGTTTTTCGTCAAATTGTATGTATATAGCTTACATTACTATATAATAAAATATATTTAATATTTAGACTTAAACTAAAACAATATCGGCTACTTTGACGATGGTATTTAGTCCGGAACAAAATATGCCATGTTTATGATGACCCAAGTTCCGACATAAAATCTCCCATAACGCTATAAACTTATATCAACAATACACAATCAAGTAAAAAGGGAAAATAAAATACATCTACGATAGGGTTGAAATGGTATATAAAAAATATAATACATATAGTTTGTAAACCTTTTACTTAATTACTTAAAATCACTTCACGAGGAAATAGTATTTTTTAAGTAGGACTGTAATTTGTCAGTCGTGGTGCAGCATTACAAATGTTTGACTGTAAACACGACAGTATATTCATCTTCGACGTTCTGGTAATTAAGCAAAGCGTGGTTCCACCACTCAACATGCAATGCCTCCAAAATTCGACAGAAAATGAGGAACGGAAGAGTGTTAATGGAAACGGAGTATCTTAGTAATAATTTCCCAGGTTCCCTTTGCCTACCCTGCTATGTGCTAAACAAAATAGTATGGTATTATTTTGTGCAGAGATTATTTTAGCAGATACGTCATTTCTTTTCCACTACCACTTGTTCGTGTCAATTTGCTCATTTTTAAATATTCATTAACCTGTTCAGCGTAGAGTGCGCCGTTTGTGCATGTATGAATGAGGCTGTCCTAGCGCAGGCTACTCCTAGGGCACAAGCATGCTACTGGAAACCCGACGGTTATGAGTCCATTTACCACTCGGGCTAATGAAATATTTAATATTTTCATTTCCTCGCTTTCGTGACAAAACAAAACATAGTGCATAGTTCCATTAGTGGAACTTAACCTTTAAATACCGACGTGCGGTCTAACAGGCCCCGGCAGATATTATACTTCTTATTTTAACCCTTTCCCCACAAAAAATAGCAATCCCTGCTTATAGGTAGCTGCAGGGTCAGTGCCTACGCTGACAGGCAGTACTTTCATCATGCGCGCATTTTGTGAATAATTATGTTTTTATTAAGTTTTTTGGTTTATGCTCTGTTATAGTAAACTATTTTTTAACATACATTATGAAGTATGAATACACCAGGGATTTATAGGACATATCCTGTCATTATCTATTTGATGACACCAACTTAAGATTGTCTCTTTATTTTGATGACTGGTCTACCAGTCTTTGGAAAAAAGATAACCAGCAACTTTAAGACCTGCACAAAGATTCCACATATATCAATCCTTTTTTGCTAAATAAAGTTTTGTCTGAAAGTAATATTAGTCACCAAAGTTATGTACTGGTTACAAACACTTAACAAATAAAAGTTAACAACTCCAATTAACTGCTTCAGACATGGTTAAGTGTTCAAATAAGTTGTTTCTTGTTATCTTGTATTTTAAGTTAGTAGAAAGAAGATTTAGGGAGTCACGTCGACATACATTTCGTAACTTTCTCTAAATATTGTAATAAGTTTCTGTGTTCGTGCCAGTCTGACAGGCTTGTCAAGTTGTGGATTCCAAAGTTATTCAAATATATTATAATGGTTACTTGTTTTAAATATGTGTACATATAAAAAAAATGAGTTACCCCACTTAACTCGGAATGCCTCAAAAAATCGAATAGAAAAAATGGGGGAACGGAAGTGTTTTAATGAGAAACGGAATGTCTTAACACTAGCTGTCCAGATCCCTTCAGCCGACTGATATCTCCAAGCGTTCTTGAGAAAAATGGTCTTAAAAAACAGCCAGACAAACACGCAGACAGACAGATATTTTTTATTTTACACTGCAATATTAATTATAGAAATCACTGTTACGAATTGTTTATATAATAAAAAGATAATAGGTTTTACAATTTAGCTTTTAAAAAGAAATTTCCTCTCTCGTAGGCTTTCCCACAAGGTCAAACGTAAATATAGTGGAGGGTTGCCAGCTTGGCGACTCTATTAGCATTCACTCGCTGTTTTATGTACATCGTTACATATGAATGTATGGACGGGATTAACATATATGTATTATTTTTGTTGTCTTATTTATTTTATAACATTTGGGTCACAGAGGTACCGTAGTAGCACGTCACTCCGTTTTTTTTATTTAAATTTATTTATGTTTTTAATCATTTTAAAATATTTCTCCAATTTTAAACTTATTTGAAGCTATACTATAAAAAATCAGTCTATAGCAAGAAACCTAATTTATAAAACCTTTTCTATTCAGCGATGATATTCCGTATAAAGTTAAGTACTAGTAAGGTTCAAAATTACTTCATTCTTCATTCGTGGCCTTGGCGTGATTGATGGGTGGCCGCCGTGACAATTTCTGGCACAAGTTCCCCTTCTAAGGTTTTTTGCAGTAATTTGTGATAGGTATTATGTTGACAACAATATAATAAATGTTCTAACCAGTAAAAACACGGAACTTAGTAAATACGGTGTAAGTGAGGTTTTTCTTTTTTTTAACCGACTTCTGTAAGAAAAGGAGGTTATCAATTCGACTGTATTTTTTTTTTTTTGTTTGTTACCTCATGACTTTTGACTGGGTGGACCGATTTTGAAATTTTTTTTTAAAAGGTGAAGCTTCCCAAATGGTCCCATTTTTTTGGTCCATGTCTGACAATGGTATCTATGAGAAAATCACATAAGTCTTAAATTTGCATTAGGTATGTCGCGCTAACCGATTTTGATGATTCTTTTTTTATTTGAAAGGATACACTTCAAGGATAATTTGGTGAAAGTTTGGTTAGGTTCCGATTAAGGAATCCGGTTAAAATTGAGAAAGTTTGAAAAAAATTGATTATACTGTAATAGTTACAAGCAAAAACTTTTTAAATTGATGTCAGAAGTGAGATTCCTGATCGTTGTTTGGCGACTGCATTTCTTTTCAACCAATCTCAAAAAAGAGGATGTTCTCATTTTCAACCAACTTCAAAAAAGGGAGATTCCGAATTCACCCGAATACTTTTTATGTTTGTTCTTGTCAATATACCAAAATGTAACTTTGCACAAAAATAATAGCTAATTAAATGAAGTTTTACATAGAACAATCACAACCACTCGTTGACAAAAACTACCACCACCATCACCACTCGTTCAAGAAGCATCATTTTAAGATCTACCCATCACTAAAAATCGTAAAATAAATTAATTTTAACAAAACGAGGCTTAGTAATTAGATATTGTAGTAAAGGTGTTGTAGCATTAGTTTGACACCGACTTCAAAATTATAAAATCTTTATATAATTATTTTTCATTTTTTAGTTCGTTGTTAGAAGTCGGTTTTTGTTTTTGTTAAAAATAAATTTTTCGTCTAGACGCTAGTAGATCGGATATGGATTTTGGCACATGTATTGTGTCCTATATATGAAAGAAATCTTGATTTATTATTTTTATTTTTTTTAGCTTTACATATTCTGCACACAGGATGGTCGGCAGCCGGAACCTAGTGTTAAGAGACTTCGTTTTCCCCATTTTCCGCTCAATTCTAAAGTCATTGCGTGTTGAATGGCGGAACATAACGCCGCGCTTTACCTCGACACAATACAAGTATGTAACAAAGAATAACGTGACGGTGAGTTCCCACACTTAACACGCAATGCCTCGAGAATTTGGTGAAAATGAGGAACGGAACAGCCTTAATGGGAACAAAGTAGCTTAACAGTTTTTTAGGTTCAGGATACAGCATGAACCAGTAGTTTGTGAAATTATCGCGTCCAACCAAACAAATTCAGCTTCATACATATTCTTCAGCTTTATAACATAATAATCGAATAGGAGGTATATATAGGTACTGATCGATATACATCAAAACAAATATTATACAACCAAAAATATAGTGCACTTCGAATTATTTCACAGCAGATTTATTTCTTTAAATACTTCGCAGTTTTGCAACTCGGGTTTGTGAACGAAGCGAACCGTAAAGTAAATATTTACGATGTGGAAAAAAGTATAAATTATTACCATTTATTTGCTAAATGAATATTATTTTAGGTACATTTAAAATGGCTACCAGCCAACTACTTAGCGGGTTATAATAAATTGTATAGATTTTGTACTTTTTATCCATTTATAAATTAAAACTAGAGAAATGGTGTTCGAGAATGAGACTAATTGTGATATGGGACAGTATCTGACTGTAAATGACGGTTGCGGGTTCGACTTCTCTTCGGGAG
>HE670370.1:71131-91845 GCA_000313835.2 Heliconius melpomene melpomene | reverse complement strand
AGTAACAAAATTAATTTCTTTTCTTTTGATACTTGGATAAACAACTTAGTGGTAGAAAATGTAATTAAAATAAATATTGACAACTTCAATAAACCTAAAAGGACTTACAATATTGATTACTTGGGTGATCACTGCCAACGGTTTATAAGCAATGATTATAGTGACTTCTATAACATTTATACAGATGGGTCGAAAGAAGGCAATTTATCAGGGGCAGCTTTTTATGATGATCAAAATTCGGAATTTATTAAATTTCAAATCAATAAAAATATTTCCATCATGCATACAGAACTAATCGCCATTTGTGAAGCACTATCGTATATTTCGTCAGTAAATCATACCAAATTTGTCATATTTTCTGATTCCAAGAGTTCTCTTCAACACATTGCTCGATGTACCTCTAATCCTAAAGGTATTCCCGTAGCATTTAATATTTTAAAATTAATTCATGAGTATGATCAGCAGAATAAATTAGTAGTCTTACAATGGATCCCTTCACACGTTCATATTTTGGGTAATGAAATTGCTGATACACTGGCCAGGGAGGGAATTACTGATGGTGTCCCAATGACTATCGAACCGGTATCTTCTGATTGTGTTTATTTAATTAGGAATTTGTGTTACTCGTTTTGGAAGGAATATTTCGACCAACGATCTCAAACTAAGGGTATTTGGTACAGAACTATTCAAGCAGAACCTTCAATAAAATCGTGGATTGACTCTGTTTGCCTAAATAGAAAAGATTGTGTGACGTGTTTAAGACTTAGGTCGGGACACATTCCATCAAACAAATTCGCATTTCTAATGAAAAACATTGATTCTCCTAATTGTGGTACATGCAATACCATAGATGACGTATATCATGTTACAATGGAATGTGTCCAGAATGAGCCTCTGAGACGTCGGTTAATTTGCAGAGAATTCTACAATGATATAGGAGCATGTAATAGTGCTTTAGCAGTACCAGACTCTGTGTTAGGAAAAAAAATATTGTATATAGTTCAGAATAAAAATAATTGATTGTGACTAATATTAATTAGAATGTTAACCAAACAGGGCGGCAAGCTCTTAAATAAAAAAGAAAAAAAAAAAAATCCACAACGGTCATGTTGATGGCCAAACAATATACCGACGGCTTTATATCTAAATAATATTAGTTAAGAAATTGTACCATTTTATATATTTACTAAAACCTATTGATTGAAGTATAGATTTTCTATTAAGTACGAATAATCACAAAACTTCAAAGTTAGTTCTTTATAAGAATCTACTTTTGTATAATTATAATAAAATTTTAAACTTTTAAAAGTAAAATAGCTATTACACGAACACAATTTATTTTTTAACGTAAACAAGTGTTTCTTTTTACTTTTCTTTGAAGTATAATACAAGCTGTATTTTAGTGTTGTACGATAAGGAGCTTTGTTCCAGTGGTTAATCCGTGATACATATACAATGGTAGCAAGGATTGGAAATTTTTAATGCTATTTTGTTATTTTAATTATAGAAACTTCTCTCGATTTTAAGTGATTTATCACTGTTTTCGTTTTCTTGGTATCACACGTAAATTTTAGTGTTTGGTGCCAAGTTCTGGAAAAAAAATATGGCTCTATTCTTAAATACAGTACCTGCTTGATTGGTATAAAAGAAAAAAATATAATAAAAATATATAACATGTAAAACATGGACCGAATGACATCTAGACTTATTCAATTAATTAATAGTTAAGAATAATAAAATAGATGAGATATTACGACACTTAACTTAAAGGCAGTAGTAATTAATTGGATTTTAGAATATATCTCTAATAAAAAAAACTAAAAAATGTTTTAAACATATTCAATGCAAACGAGCAATTACTTTGCAGTGTATGTAATGTATAATACACAAAAGTATAATAATAGGCCTTTAGACATTCGTAAGAATTTCGTTGCAAGCATTTTTTCTATTTATACGATTGTTACTAGAAAACTATAACTTAGTGTTAAGACACTCCGTTCTCCACTTACCATTTGGATTCAAGACCTGGCGTGCTGAGTGGCAGGACTCAACGCCGCAATTTGTTAGACAGTTACCTTACATTATAATACAATATTACGATCTTACACCATTTCAGTAGTAACATATGTAAATATATATATTTAATTATAATTTTTAAGTGTAAGAAAACATCGAAATTCAGTGCTTGCTATATTTATAGAATAATTTAATTTTTATTTTTCAATATATTTTTTCTGAATTGAATTTCCACCCATTCTTACATATTGTTTTAATTTGTATTATAATTATAGTTTTATTTACAAAATTAAATTATTTTACGTATCTTTTAATTAGGTATTATTATACCTTGTACATGCAACAACTTATTAAAAAATACTTTATTAAAGTAAATGAAGTAAATTCCAAAAAAAAGCTAAAAAATCTCTAATATCGTACCTGATTTACACATCAAATAAACATTTTTAATTATAACATCATCCATTTGTAATTTCATATCCAAAAAGCCTTAATAGAAAAATGATACAGAGAATGTAAATAAAAAAATTTTACAAAGAAATTTCACATACAAATGAAACAAACTTAGAGCATGACTGTTACTAAATTATGAAATTAACCCAAGTCATAGGAGTTGAAAAGAATTATTTACGCTCGAAAGTGACATCATTTGTATCGAGTTCTCGTTTTTAGCCTTTTGTCTGCACCAGCCGGGGCCAGAACAAAGCTTTTAAGATAGCAATAAAAACTTACAACGTTTAAAATAGAATATAAAAACGCCAGAATAAAACATTTTTAACAGGATTTTGAATATAAAATGGTTGAGATTATGTTTAAGATACATTGTTGCTAATATTTCACAATTTAATTGTGTAATAATCGTTTTTTGTACATTTATTTAATTAAAGTGACAAGTAATCGAATAGAAAATCGATATTAAAAAAGTTGTCAGATAAAAGAACATCGTTACTTTTTTATTAGAAGTGCTATGTTTATAATTTGTTTAAATATATTTTATTTATTTATTAATTATATTACAGTATGTTTTAGAAACAATGATCGTAAGATTTTATTACATTTATAGCTTTTTCATTTATTTTAATTATAATTAATAGTACAAAACCGAAAAATCGAAACATCAAAATATCGAATGGGTGGAAAAAATTATCTACCTATAATCTATACTTTTTTACAATAACCACCTGGTTGCTATCCGTTAAACTTGTCTCAAGGCACTGTATTTAGATAATATATGAAATGAGATGCACGACGCCAACACCACTGCTGTCTTGGCGGAACTAGAACCTGCGGACAAAGACATGTTACGTAAGGCATTACTATAATTAATAATAATAATAATAATAATAATAATAAGGCACAGACATCACATCATCATCATCATCATCATCATTACATCATAACAGGCTATCGCTTAGCTGTTGGATCAAGAACCGGATGCAGAAGGCAGTTTTACTTGAGACGGCGCGTATTGTGCGGAGGTTCCTCTCTCTGGAGCCCTAGCCACCGATGGCTTGGACTCTTGTCGCGGGACACCGCCCTCGGAAGAGTGTTTTTTTTATATTTTTAAATGTATTTTTTTATAATAATTTATATTTAAAAATGTAAAATTTATTCTCTAATTTAATAAAACTATATTCTTATAATAATAAATGTCAAAAATGACTTTGTGATAAGTTTGTAGTGAACTTGGCTTTTTTGTTACATTTGGTTCTGTTACAGAGCCTAGCCTACATTATAATTTGTTGACAAGTGTTCCTGCGACAAATTAGTACTGATAAATGTAGGAATCTAGAAAATAAAAATAATAAATATTAAATATTCACATAAAATTGAACTCACTATCATCACACATATTAAACAAGTGGCTACATTACAGTACACCGTTTTATATTAATTTAATTACTCCGAAATAAGTCGACTATTCACATTATTTTGATATACATTTCATTAATTATTACTTTAGAACGAATTATATATTCAATACACAAATATATATAAATATATACATATACATATATACCAAATTGGATCTAAAATATTGGTTTGTAAACGTTTTCAATTTATGTTTGATTCGTTTCATACAAATTATTAAATGTACGTAGTTATTAATATTCTGTGTAATTTATATTTAGGTGAATACGTAATTTGGGCTAAAAGTATGAATTAGTTAGTTTCAATTAATAAATCTTTTAAGTGTGTTTAAAAACTTGATTATTTGAGATTTAGGAAAAGAATGTCCTAACACTAAGTTAAGACATTCCTATTTAAATTGCTCTGGTCCCACTTTCCGCCAAATTCTGGAGGCGTTGCGTATTAAATAAAAGTCAAAACAGAGCTTCGCCTCGTCACCGAAACTAGAAGAGGAAAAATAATAAATATAATAACATTTTACTGAGTGGGAATTGAACCCAGAACCTGTCGTGTTAGAGTTGCGCGCCTGTTTCCCTGCGCTACGAATGGCATCGACATTTTATATTCCTATATCATATATTTATTGAAAACAAATTGATTTCTATTTTCATATATTTATTTAAAAAATATCATTGATTTTCTTTTCCTTTTGAACTTGACTTTCCGGCTATATAAGTATTTTATATTGAATGGCGAGAATTAAAGGTGTTTTGTTTGTTTAAATAGGAGAAACTAACGTATTTTTTTCCATACTATGTATGGAATATCTATTAATTGAGAAGATAGATTTATATTATTTATTTAATTAAATATACGTGTAAGAATTGTAAAAAACAATGAGAAATAACACATAAAATAACATACCCGAAGCAGTATACATAGACAGGTGTGGTGATCTCGCTACTACGATAGTAGCGTTAGTTGACCTGATATACGGTGGTCGCGCTGGTTGATTAGCTTCACACTTCACTGATATGGAACCCTTGGTGGTTGTCACTCTCACACGGTGGGCCCTCCAACTCGAGCGGAGGCCGAAGTCGTCGGGAGGGGAGACTTCTGTATGGCCGCTGTCTAGCCATGGGTCGCCCTGGTAAAAAGAAATATAATATGGTTTATTATGAATTGGGAATCTGTTTCTCTATTTTTTTTCATGAAATTATGACTTTAATTTTATCATTTATGTATATAGAAATATACATTTCTATTTATTACGGTTATTTTTCTTATTATTTAATAATCGTTGGATAATTTATTCTCCAAGTTAGGGGAGAATGGAATAAAGAATATATTTAATCTATGAAGGATCTAAGTAGTGTTTTCTAGTTGTATCCCGCACATAGAAAGGTAGGCAAAAGAAACCTGGGAACATAGTTTTAAAACACTCCGCTCGTCATCCAGTCACTTCCGTTTCTCACTTGCCGCCGATTTCTTGATGCATTGCGTGTTGAGTAGTGGAACTCAAAACTGCGCTTTGCTTTGGTACTCGAGCGAAGAAATGTAGTTATTCCCCCGAGTGGGAATTGAATGCATAGCCGACACATTACAGTCACACGCTTCAGCTTCTGCGCCACGATGGTTGAAAAAAACCTATCTTGAATATTCAAGTCAATATTTCAAGTAGAACATTAAAAGTAAATTTAATATATTGGAGTTATATTAAAGTTGAAGCGACCTAGTTGATCGCGGGGTCTTATAGAAACGTCACGAGCAATGTTACGATCTGTAACAGTCGATTGTGAACTTGGAAGAAAATGCTTATATTTTATAATATTAGTTATGTTAAATTATGTTTTTTAATATTTTTTAACCGACTTCGAAAAGAAAGTACGTAAGTTAGTGTGTATACACGCTGTATTCCGCACATTACAGGGCAAAGAACTTAGATACTTTCGTTCCTAACTCTCCGTTGAATTCTGGAGGCATTACGTGTTGTGTGGTGGATTTCACCGTTGCGTTTTCTTGTCACCAGAGCGTAGAAATCAAAATTTTAAATATCTTATTCCCCCAATCCATATCTATATTATAAATTCGAAAGTAACTCTGTCTGTCTGTCTGTCTGTCTGTCTGTCCTTTACGCAATCAGGGCCAAACCGCTAATTTAATTGTGATAAAATACTCATATAGAGATACTTGAGGGTCCCGGGATGAACATAGGATTACTTTTTTTTTCTCATATTTGTAATATTTTCGATATATACTAATAAATTAAAATAATTAATTTGACAAGGAATTTATTCCGCCATGTTAATAACAATCATCGCTACGCGTTGCTAAGCAACGATTTGCAAAGTTTGTTGTTTTAAGAAAACGTCACCCAAAGTGAGTTTGCTTAATGCATACATGGCGCGCGCCGATATAGATTTGTATATTAACAAAAATTAGATGATTTCTATAATTTGATATTCATCCTTATGAAAATAAATATAAGAGTCACTTTTAGCATTTCATCTAGATGGAAATTATAGTTTACTGTATAACATTCTAATAAATAATTAAGATGTCACTGATTCCAAATGACCTAGCCTACGAGTGGTATAGAATGGCCGACGCGAACGGGCAGATGACTTTGATGATTTTATAAATTTTTATATATTTTCGAATTACTATTATTTTTTATGTAATTATTTGCTGCTTATAATTAATTTATCTCAGTTCGGTTATACCGATGTTATACACTTAAAATATCGTAATTATAATCATTTGAGATTTTATTTAATAATGTTCGCAAAAATTAATAATTATTTAATATAGAAAAATGTTTAGTACGCGCGCACGGCAAACTTTAGGTACTTTTTCTAATATTAAGAATTTCCTTTAGTTACTTTTATTTCTTTTGTTTGTTCATTTCGGTTACTCGGATCTTATATTTTCGCGGGCGTAGCCGCGTCCGGGCCCACTAGTATATATATATTTTTATATATGGCTATTTGATTACCAAAAACTCTGTTTTGGGTAATCATTCAAATTTGTTTGTTACTTTTGAAGTCATCGTAGAACAAATGTATGTATGTGTGTATGACTGTAAGCGCGATGGTCGTGAGTCCGATTCTCAGTTTAGGGAATAGCTTGTTCATATTTCTCCTTTCTGCTAGAAAAAAAACACAAAATGTCTTAAAAGTTTCGCGAAAAGTATTAGATTACGTTTGCCTATACACGAAAAAAAACATGAAACTAAAAATAAACGCGCTCAACGTAATACATCGAATCTACAATAAAATTTAATTAATAATTAAAGCCAGCAAAATATTGTTTTTGCTCATCCAAAAACACATATATACAATTAAAACCGTTAAAACATATTTAAAACAGAAAACCGTTAAAACAATGGAATTAACGAATAAATCGGTAAAACTGGAACAGAATACATCTCTTAAATAAATAACTTCACGGTTTATACGATACAGTAGTTCAGATAACGTGTCGACTTAAAAAACATTGTTAATTATCACCTCTCGAATGATATCCCGTTTTAAAGTGGAGTTTTTGAGAGGAAATAATTGAGATTTTAAAAGATTTTGGAGACTTACGAGGCGGTAAATGCGTGAGAGTATGGGTTCGGTTCCTATTCGAGGAAATGAAAAATTTAACTTTATTTTCACGCTCCGGTAACTAGCTAAATCGCGGTGTTATTTACGTGCGCTACGCAACACCCAGTGTCTGTAGTATTCAGTGGAATGTGTCATAATACAAGGTTCCCAGGTTCCCTCTGCATATCCTTCTATGTTCTTCTGGCACGTAGGCCGCGAGTTCAAATGGAAACGTACACGTACCTGTTAGGTACGTGACGAATTTTAAGTGCAAGAGGTAACTCATCACAAATTTATAGGACGGTTAATATGATGAAAAATGTCTATCTAAATGTCTTCTTCCATAAGTGGACTATACAATATAACATTTCGATTACTAGTAGTAGTAATAGTTCCTGAGATAAGCGTGTTCTACAAAACAAACTGTTCAGATTTACAATTTTAGTGTTTTATCTTTATTTTTATTTATTATCTGTACTGTATTCTAAGGCTGAAAATAAAAAGAGAAAACGCAGTTGTATAGCTCTCTGTTTTCTCGCAAGTATTTGAAATAAAAAGTTCTTGTACAAGACTTATTGAGTTTATCCGTTATAAAATTAGAGCAAGGATAGAAAGCAAAAAATGTAAGGCTTGTGTTTGTGTAAGCTTTAGATTATTTAATTTTAACCCGACTGCAGTGAAGCCCAAAAATTAAATTTTTGATTTAATTTAATTTGTATGACATTTTTATATACCTTTTCCTGCTTCCCGTCGACATACCACAAGATGTTAGCGGCCGGCATCGATGGCTTTGTCGTACAATTAAGTAGAACATCTTCACCCAGCTGCACACTGCCTGGGACGCCGGTTATGACGGGATCTTCTTTCATGGTTACTAAGGAAAAGTAATAAAAATAATTATTAAGTTAATGATTAAAAAGTATTAAAAAACCTTGCAAAAAGCCCGGCGTTGAGTTTCGTCACCCAACACGTAATGCCTCGTAAAATTTGGTGAAAAGTCGAGAAGTTCTATCTGCCTACTCTGTAATATGCGGGATACAGCGGGAACAAAATATGGCTTCCAACTTACCAGCCACTGTCAAATACTTCGTTTGATTGACAACGGCGAACCTGGGACCCTCCGTCGACACTTCACAAGTGAAGGAGATCCTGGTGTTATACCGTTTAGGCAGTATAACACTGATGGAGCAGCTGTGCACATTGCAGAAGCCTTTGGACACACTTCCTGCTGTCGTGTTGAATGTTCTTGTAGGCGGCTGTATAGAAGACGAAATTATATTAATTAAAGCATTTACTAGATCCATTGATAGGTCGAGGACTTCAGGTTCGATTTACACTCAAGATAAATAATTGTGTGAATGCAAAACTTAATAAACAAAATGTGAATATCAGTCATCTGTCACATATAACGTTTAAAATATTTTCTCTTTAAAGATTTTCTCTTTTTTCCCGTACAATCTCCTTCATGTATTCTCCATAACGTGATATTGGCGGAGTGATTAGTGCTCAACTGGCACGCTCGAAGCGCCACAAATTAAGAACTGAAGTGATGATTGATTTTAATCGATTCAAATCGATTTCTTTTTGTTTTTTAGAAATTAAAGGTTTTTTAATTTTCGCAGTACTATAATAGACTAAAACATAAATTAGCTAGCTAGTTAAACTTCAACTAACCTGTTGTTCAGGCGTGTATCTAAATATTTCATTGTTATCGCGATACCACTTGACAGAGTGGAGTGCTGGGTCACCCTTCTCGCTGACGTAGTGGCAGATGAGCTGGGCGTCGTGGCGAGGGTCTCCGTACTGAGGCACCTCCAGGTAGGTTATGTTGTGCGCGATTGCTATCGCTGAACAAGAGAAAATGTATATTAGTATTGGAAAAATGGAATTTAGTAAAACAGTTGCAGGTTCATTTCTTAGATGGGGAAATAACAATTGTCTAACTAGATCAAGGAAATGATTTTTTTGTATTTACTTTTATTATGTCAAAAGTAAATAAACTGAAATAACTATAACATAATAAATAGTAAAAAAATACGCTACACCAAGCGCTATGAGTGCTGTAGAGTAGGCTCGAAGCTATAAATTATATGAAAATTCAGTGGTTTACTAATAAACTCTGAAGAACTCCACTCTTCAGGTCCTAGCTCCATCATCAGAGTAGCTTAATGATATGTTACATATAACTGCACAATTTCGTAGTTATGTAATAATTGCAAGTAGGTCAAATTCACTTTTTTTTTAATTACGAGTATATTGCACCAGCAACCTGAATAACTTGCAGCCTATGTGTTTTTCTGATATAGTTGTAAAGTTTCATCTAAATCTATTCAGTAGTTTTTGAGTGAAAGTGGAACAAACATCCATCCTTACAAACTTTCGTTCCGTGTTCCTTACAAATTTCCGAGTTCCGTCACTTAATATGCAATGCCTCCAGAATTTGGTGGAAAATTGGGAACGGAGTGTCTTAATACTAACTTCCCTCTGCCTATCCTGCTGAGTGCGGGATAGAGCGTGAAGATGATAATGTAACTAAGACCTAATAAAAGGTGTTAAAAATGCTAAAAAACTTGAAAATCCGTATTGCAGTAAGAAATTAGCGTAACCACGGGAATTGCTTTTACGGGTGAGTTTCATGCCTAGCCAAGACCGTTGGTAATCAACAGTTGTCAACATTGGATCCGAGGTAGAACAACGATTTTAATTTTTCAATTGAAATTTAAATTGAACTTTTCCGTAACGAGTTCTTTTTAATATTATATATTTTTTTTTTGAGTTAAGGTAAATTGAGGTGTATTTAAATGAATGAGATACATATATATATACTATACCAAAAAAAAAAACTTAAATAATTCATTCCCTCTAGTAGAAATCGAACACACAACCATCACATCAATCACACATTTCTCCCCCTCTGCTATAACGGCCACTGCATAATATGTAAATATTCAATTTAATAGCCAATATATAACATATGTAAAGCATATTAATGAGTCAACTTCCATTCGGCAACGAGAGCACGCATGAACTATGAAAAACTCGAAAACTTTCGTCCGCGAAACTAATTTAATCATAGCATAGAGTAGAGTTATATAAAATCTGTACACAGATTTACATGTTTCCACGAACTAACAACTAACTGTTTATGTAAACGTAATATTTCACTGTAAAAACAATCGCCTCGGGTACTTGAAAATTTTGCGGGAAACTGCTGGGTGAATGTATGTATAAGCACCCAGTGAATTTGCCGTTTATAAAAAAATTGGATGTGAAGATGGAAGTGCGAGTCTGAGTTCTCCAGCGAGGCTTCTCTACAGCATGGATTCATTTTGTAATAATATTGTCCTACTGTCGTATGAAATATATATTTTCAAATTTCGGATTTTTTATTTTATTTGTATTATAAGTTCTTAGTTCGTGCCAAATTTCATAGCTGTAAGTCCACGAGAAGTTCTCTATAGGCAGAGGAACGTGTTAGGGCACTCGGTTCCATACTTTCCGCTGAATTTTGTAGGCATTCGTGTTGAGTGGCAGAACTCAACGCCGCGCGTTGCCTCGACACCAGAGCGAAGAAATGTAAATATAAATTTAGATAAGTACAATATTCTTCACATATATGTATACTATTATCGAAAACGCTACCACCGTAGTATATACATTCTACAACTGCACTAGGATAGGTTCAATTTTGTACAAATTTATTTTCAGCTCAACTTTTATAAGCGGCTTATATAGATTATTTTCGGCAGGAAGTTATTAGATATATAAATTTCAATCAGTAAAGTTTTGTTAGTTAGTGTTCGAATGAGTTATGTAAAAAATATAAGGATATTTTTTTGGTTTCACGCTGCATCCCGCACATTCCCCGCTATGTGAGCAAAGGTAATAGGGTACACATATAATTTATAAATGAAAACGGCATCTCAAGTTCGAGCTTAGAATTGAGAGCAGTTTATAAATATGGCCCTTAGGCACTCTCCGCCGAATTCTGCAGGCTTACGTGTTGAGTGGCGGAACTAACCACTGTGCTTTGCGTCTTTACCAGAGCGAAACTATTTATACAAAATTTAAGAAAATAAATTTTTCAATATAAAAGTTCCATTAGGTCTAAAGTCTATGTAGCTTTATGAATTTTGTATGATCCAATAAACGTTAAAAGCTATAAGAGGAAATCGTCCAAATGCTCCAGAATATTATATTATACAGGTACAAACGGTGTAGCGCTATCATAATAATAAATAATATTTTAAATGTTATTAGACTTTGTTTAGAAAGGTTATGCAAGTATCTCACCTGAGAAAGGGTCTGAAAAAATACTAAAATATAGAAATCTCGTATTTATATAATTATATTAAACTTATACCTATATATTATATATATTTTCTATGAATATTTGTTAGTTATGTTTTTTTAGGTTCACGCTGTATATCACATAAAGTAGTATAGACAGCGGGAACCTGGGAACCTTGATTTGTGTTAAGTCACTTCCGTTTCCCATTTTCTGCCAAATTCTTAAGGTATTCCTTGTTGAGCGGCATAACTCAATGACGCGCCCTGTCTCGTCACCAAAGCGAGGTATTAAAAATATTAAATTAATATTCCCGCGACTGGGAATTGAACCGACAACCGTTGCGTTTTCAATCGCAGGCGTTGAGCTGCTGCGCCACGACAGCCTCGATTAGTTGTGTGATATCCACAATACCTGTGGTATTAGTGTGTAAATATTAATATTATTATGTCACAGGATTAGTAAGGTCTTAGGTTGTTAATGACATGTTATTCCCAAAGGACAGGACTATCAGTTCAATCTAAATTACGTAGATTAGTTTATATGTACACTATACGTTGCCCGCAACCTTGCTTGCGTCGACTTTTACGAAAAAAATGGTAAATTATGATTTTTTCCCGTTTCAGTTGGAATTTCCAGAAGGAAATCTGAGGAATTTCTTCTCTCAGTGCTTACTGTCTCTAAACTTACTTATAATTTCAATTTTATAAGTCCAGTAGTTTTCATAGGAATTTCGAGAAATGTCTCCAAAGTACTTCTTTACACTCTCCAAGGAATTTAGTTGACAGATTTATACGGTCAGAAGTTTCGCGTCTTTAGTCAGTTACTCAGTAATAGCAGAATTTTACATCTAGTTAATTTGGC
This sequence comes from Heliconius melpomene melpomene, assembly GCA_000313835.2. Taxonomy (NCBI): domain Eukaryota; kingdom Metazoa; phylum Arthropoda; class Insecta; order Lepidoptera; family Nymphalidae; genus Heliconius; species Heliconius melpomene. Next base: position 79,239 of record HE670370.1, on the reverse strand, counting down.
ACAACAATGACGAATTAAATTTGTAAATAGAATATCTAATTATTATTAAACGTTAGGTCGTATTTAGAAGATTTATAAAATTTTAAAAAAGATAAAATTAAAATATTAAATATTTAATTTCCTCGAGCGGGAATCGAACCTACAACCTACCGCCTCACCTACGCTTGTGCCTCTGTCTTTACTTAATAAGACCTGAACAATATAAAGTATTAAATATAAATTACCACTTCCGGGCATTGCGTTCCCATCTTTTGATGGAAGATAATATTTCAACGTCAATCCTAAGGGAAATAAGTTACTTAATCGTTATGACTGTAAGGTTTTTTCTTCTTTTTCTTAATAATAAAAGGTAAGATAAAGGAATTTATGTTAATAAATGGCAATAAATGAGACGTATATATTATAGCACTATTATTAAATATCTATATAAAGACTATATACTAACTTTGATTGTAAACGCTTTATTCGATTTTGGTTCGTGAGAGTAGTTATGTTTTACTTAAAAAAATCTTATATAAAAAAGTGGCCTTAAATTCCTTCATTGAACAACTCTGTTCTCGTGTTGCGAGGCGAGCGTGTTGAGAGGCGGATCTCATAGTCTAGGCGTCTAGTCTTACCACAGGTCAAAAATAACTTATAAAATATTTGAGGCCAGTCGAGGCGTATGAGTAAAAGCGTGTGCGACTATCCACACGACAAGTTGTCGATTCTCACTTGATAAAATGAAATATTTTATATTTTCATTTACTCGCTCTTAATGCCTCCACAATTCAACCGAAAGTGATGAAGTATATTAAAACTAGGTTCCCTGGGTCCCTCTACCTACCCTACTATGTGCAGGACTGAATCCTGCAGCATATCCGCAGAGTAGGCGTAAAGTTAAAAAAAAATCATTAATTAGAATCTCAGTTTAAACATTACCATTTTCAAACGTACACATAATTGCTATAATGAAAGCGTACAGACGACGCCCGAACATCTCGTTTATGAGAAAAGATCTCCATTTTCCCTCACTATAATGACTTTATTGTATAACTTTTACAAAATTAGGTCCATTCATTGGAGTGATAATAAGGGAATCTACTTTGTAATATAAACTTGATTGGACTAAAATTACTTATCATTTTTTCCTTATATTAGCATAGGTATATAATTAAACTAAATATTGGGGCCAGTCGTGGTACCCCTACAAGCGTGAGACTTCCCCTACTTAACACTCAGTGCCTCCAGAAGTCGGCGTAATGGGAGTGTTTTAATTGGAACGGAGATTCTTACTTAATGCTGTACCCCCTCAGATTCCCTCTACCTGCCGAAAATAACTAAAAAATATATCTAGACCGTTTAGGTGCAGTCCCATATGGTGGAATTAATTATTTTTATAACTCAATTTGTAACTATTTACCTAACTAAACACGCAATATCTAGTTTCCCTCTGCCTACCTTGCTATGTGCGCTCTATCGCATCGAAGAATCAAATCGAAGCTGATCAGCTTGACATGTGTGTATGTAATATTGTAGGCAGAGCGTGCTAGAGTTAGGCTAATCAGTTCTTTACTTGTAAATCTATTTTAGCGTATATTAATTTACGGAATCCAGCGCCGCACTTTTTCACAACTAACAAATCGCCACCCTCAATTGAGTATTGAACCTACAACTATCACGTTTGCTGTCAAATATCATCCGCCACAATGAAGTTAAATTTATAATACGAATATTTTAATAACCATTGCCAAACACCTTTTGTGATATAACTGTTCGGTACATTAACCGCCATAATTCTTAATTATATTGTAGTTAGTGAAATAAAATGTAATAAATTGAGTTTATGCTTTATATAATCTATATCTATACTGATATTATAAAGCGGAAAAGTTTGTTTGTTTAAACGCTAAGATCTCTGGAACTACTGGTTGCATTTACATTTTTTTTTGTTTTGTTTGAAAACTACATATTTCTCATTGTTTTGGGTTATAATAGGTTGCAAAAATAGTTAAATATATGTAAGTACATTGCATTACATAAACATTCATTGGTAACATTGATAAGGTATTTACACTAGGTTCACAGGTTCCCTCTGCTTATCCTGTTATGTGCGGGATACAACGCGGAGCAAAGTAAGAAAATAGAAAAAAAATCATACTAGAGGGTAGTCGTAGCGCAGGTGCACAATGTGTGACTGTAAACGCGACAGGTTCTGGGTTCGTTTCGCATTCGAGGTTATTAAAAATTTAATATTTACATTTCTTCGCTCTGGTGCTGACTAATCCGCCATCCAACTCGCAATGCCTATAGAATTCGACAGAAAATGAAGAACGGAGTGTCTTACCACTAGCTTTAATAGAGAAAAGCAATATCACAATATTCTCATATCACCAATAATAACATTACTTACGAAATAAAATTTCCCGAATCAACATATAAATTATCGATAGTCAGTTGAAATTAAATTTAATTGATAAAATGGAACAATCAACGCGAATCATTTTACTCGCAACTGTAATACCTTTCAAGCTTTGATATTTTACGCAATTTACCTTTCTCATTAACTATGATTGAGACATTCCGCTTATGTAACATGTTTAAATGAGAAGCTTGAACCGGAGATGTTAATTAGTGTTTAATTGACATTAAATTAGAATTAATGTTCATATATTTTCTATCTAATCTAAGGTCACTCGTTGTGTATGTAGAGGCATAGGTAGTGGGTTCAATTTCCACTTCTATATTTAAAATGTTTATTTCCTCACTCTGGTACCGAGGCAAAGGGCGGCGTTAAGTTCCACCACTTATAACGCGATATTACCAGAATTCCGGAAATAGAAAGAAGAAGTGTGTTAATGGAAACGGAATGTCTTAACAAGAGGATCTCAGGGTAACTAACCTAACCTAACCTGCCATGTGCATGATACAGCGTGAAGCTAAAAAACAATAAAATCGAGCTTTTGGCCTAAGTATTAAAACTAAACAAATTGTTTTCAACCACCCTGTAGTATTCAGAATTTTTAATTGATCTCAAAACCTTGTTATAGAGGCCATTGTAGCGCAGAGGCACAGGGTCTTCCTAACTTTAGCTAACATTTCTATCATTTGCAAATATGTAATATAAAACTAAAAAAAACACGGTTTTAAGATGTTAGCAAGATTAGACGAAATTAGAAATAAGCGAAATTCCTTTGTCTTTTTAGTGTATTGTAAGTATTTTTAAGAAAAGAAATATGAAGGGTCTAACTACCAATGATAAAAGCATAATGGATAAGAGTGATAATACAAAAAAGTGAAGCTGAATGGACAGGCCATATTGTCAGGAGGGCCGACAACCGATGGGGAAGAAAGGTCCTCGGATGGCTACCCCGTCTCGGCAAAAGGAGCACAGGCCGCCTTCCAACCAGGTGGACCGACGACCTTAAGAAGACAGCGGGAATCCGTTGGATTCAAAGGGCCCAGGACCGGACGGAGTGGCGAGAATTAGAGGAGGCCTATGTCCAGCAGTGGACGTAGAAAAGCTGATGGATGGATGGACTAAAAAAAATTAAAAAGCGAAAATTTCTCTATAAAACCTCTTTAAACTAATATTTAACATTATGGCCAAAAAACAATGTCACTCTTATATTAGGACACTCGTAGAATAGCAAAAAACGAACATAAACGTAAAGCCAATCACGAATAAATGGGTGTCTTCTTAAAAACTGAATGAGATAGCAATTTAATCTGATTTCGATTCGAATGTCGCAGTAGCCAAAGAAATTGAAAAAACCATTTTTAGTTACGACTTGTACAAACTATTCAATTAAATCGCTTCTTATTCGCCTTAACGAAATTTTTGTAATGAGATTTTAGACACGGAGTTTTCTAACCAAAAGTAGAAATCAAAATATTCTATAATTAGGCTATCAGTAGAAGCGCGTTTAAATCGTCAAGTTACATAAAATAGCTTAGTTAGCTCAATAGCCCTGAAACCAGATCAGAAAGCGGAAAACCTTTTTTTTTCAACTTCTCTCGGGTTCTAGCGAGTAGGCAAAGGGAACCTAGCATATGCATACAAATAGTTTTTTTTTTGCAAAAGTTTCGCTTTTTTCAGCATAGCGGGGTACGCATAGGGAACCTGGTGTTAAAATATGGTCCGTTTCGTTTTTATCCAACTTTAGAGATGATATGTATTTAATTTTTTCCGTGCTTCGGTTACCAGGGCGGGGAAATGATAATAATTTCAATATAATCACTTCCCAAAGTAGGCGTTGAACCCGAAACCATTAAGTTTACGGAACCTAAATTACGGCCTCGATTATGTGAAAACAGTATTTAATAATAAATAGTATTTAATAATAATTTAATAAAAACAGTATTTAAATAATTATATATAATCATAATATAATACGTAATAATGTTACGTGACTTTTGAACATTACAAAAAACTCTTTCATTATTTCTTTCTTCACATTATTATTTAAATAATACGAAGAAAAGTCTACTAAAATTAATTATTCATTGTATTTAAATCTATAGCGATCTCTTTTTTAATCATTTTCATTATATAACAGAGAATGCATGTACGTATAGGTTCTTTTGTCAGTTTCAGGCTTTCATTTCAAACTATGTAGACCTGTCACTCACAGATAAGGGGATGACTGGAACATGCTGTAGCAACTGATATTTTGAATTTGTAACCTTTGGGATTTGGTATACCGTGGGGTTTTATAAAAAAAAGTATTGTTAGAAAGAATTGTATTTTTTCAACCCCACGCTGTATTTCGCTTATAGCAGGGTAGGTAGAAAAAACGATATGTTAAGAGAGTCATGCAAGAATTTTTGAGGCATTGCGTGTTGAGCGATAGAACTCAACGCCGTATTTTGTATTAATACTCAGAGGGAGGTAATGAAATAATTAGTATTACAATGAGTGAATTATAAACAAAACAAAAACCCGATTCAATGTAGGAATCAGTGAACCGATATCAAAATCGATCGAATTTAACAGTTACAATGGAACAAAGAAACGAACATTCATACAAAGGCCCTAATACACAACCCTCCTTGAGCTTCGCCGTAGTCGGGCAAAAATAACATACCCTATAAAATACCTTAACATTTGAGAATTTTGAACTTTCTACTAACAACATAGTAATAAGAACAACATTAGTAACTTCCAATTCTGCAACCATCCTGTATATCTGACTCACTTCGTTAATCAAATGGTCGTTTTAATCCCGGATTACAAGATAAAGCTACACCCAGGAGCTTTGCATACCAAGCACTGTAGTGCAAGCTAAGTAACGAAACGCCTTAAGATCCTGAATGGAATTATGAAATGCTGAATAATACTATGGAAATAGAGGAATTTTATTGTTTTTTCGTATTTTCGTTTTATAGACAGAACGAATTTATAAGTTTTCGTAGAGTCAGTATAGAAATTTATGTATTTTTTTAGAAATTTTCCGCCTAAATTTTAAATTAGTGGTGTTAAATTACAATAATCAAAACAGAATGTCTTGAAAACATGGCAGAAAAAACGGAGAAATGTAAGATTAATTATAAGCTTTGTTTAACTTCCCGTATACACACTAAGTGTCCGAAATCTTGCAAGCTCAATTTGACCTACTTCCCAGTACTATTGCCTGCAGATTTAGATTACGACTTCTCAATTCTGATGAAAAGGCACAGGGGTGTGACTGTAACGCGACGGTTGTGGGTTCGATCCCCACTCGAGGAAGTCAAATATTTATTTATCTCTTATATTTCCATTTCTTCGCTCTGGTATCGAGGCAAAGCGCGGCGTTGAGTCTTGCCATTCAACACATAATGCCTTCAGAATTCGGCAAAAAGTGGGGAACGGAGTGTATTAACACTAGGTTCCCTTTGCTTAACCTGCTGTATGCGGGATACAGCGTGAAGCTGACAAAAAAAAAAATACAAACAAATAACCAAATTATATTTAGGACAACTACAGCAAACTCAAATCGCATTTATAACAATAATGTTAGATATTAATTAAACTCAAGTTAGCCGTATTGCTAATGTGCGGTCCGCTAGAATCCCAGAGCGAGTTAATCATGCTTAATTATATATATTATCTATAATATAAAATGTACTGAGGTTGCTTTTTGTTATCCAATTAGATTTTACTAGTGGTTCAGCTCCTATGGTAAATAAGCATGGTTAAGTACTAAACTGCTGAGGCCAAGAGGACCAGGCGTGGCACAGAGGCGCAAGTGGCTGTCTCGCTTCCCACTCGAAGAAATGAAATATTTAATATTTTCATGTATTCGCCCTGGCGTCGAGGCGAAGCTAGGTATTGAGATCCGCTACTCAACACGCAATGCCTGCAAAATTCGGCGGAAAGTGGGGCGGAGTATCTTAACACTAGGCTTCCTCTGCCTTCCTTGCTGCATGCGGGGTACAGCGTAGTTGATAATAATAATTATAATAATAATCTATAATTTTTCGTTTTATACTGCGGGAAAACTTTAAAATGTTTTCAAATAGGAATGTGAGTCTTTAAGCGATGGTTGTTGAACCGATTCCCACTAGGAAGAGGGGAGCAGGCTGTTTTAACACTAGTTCCTTCTGCCTACCTTGTGCTGGATACAGCGTGAAAAAGACTATATATCAGTTGAGAATCAAATCGTGTAATTACTTAGAATATTTCCCATTTCTCGTATATAGATGAGTCCATTCAATTAGCATTTGCTGATCAACTTTGAAGGGCAAACAACTCTATGAACTAAGTAAACATATGAAACTTAAAAGCTTACATGCAGTATGACTAATGAAATATACCAAAGTTAGATAGTAATCAATTTAAATAATGAAAGCGAATTATTTTAAGCATTCGAGTCGTAAAAATTTCTCTAAATCTCTTTAATTAAATAAATCTAATATTACCAGGCCGAAAAAATAGAAATAATTCAAAATAATGAAAATATTAAAAAATTCATTTCCTGGAATGGGGATCAAACTCACAACCAATGGTGGTTCACGGTTCCTCTGCGCCACGACTGCCTTCTTAATAATAAGTTAAATGTTTAAAAACTCTTCAAAATATATATAATTTCTGGCACTAAGATTATCCTGGTCTTCCCGAAGTTTTGAAGATATTCTACTGTCATCGAATGCGAATGCAAATATTCAGGCCAATCAGACGGAGAACAAAAGATTAAAAAGACATTGCATGATCTTCTTACATAAATCGATAAATACAAGATTGAGAATCGAACCTAAAACCACCAAACATACTGGCAACATTTAAGAGTATCATTAAGAAAATTATCTCTTCATACAAAATGCAATAATTTCAACAATTTAAAACAATATTATTATTATTATCTTAGCGCGCTCTTTAAAACGGAGAAGTCAAAGAAAAATATTTTCCTGGAAGTCCCTTTGGGAATTAATTTGGATAGAAGTTCTGTGTTCGCATTTGTTACAATTTGTTTCGTTTATTTTCCTCGGACTCTAGCTTTCATCTTGAGAAAATGAATATTTCGCGAGAGTCATATTAAATTTTCATACCGAATGTTATTTTTATGATAATTTTGAAAGGAAAAATCATATATTCTAATCGAATTTTGCGAGTACGAAATAGATTCATATATTTTCTTACTTTGCGTGTCTCGCTTAGAAAGAGAGAAAAACACAACACGCATTCCATTTAAGACATTGGAATTTTCGCTTAGTAACCAATTTCAAGGCATACTTATGTTGAATGGCGCGTGCAATTACTTGACCTGAAAACGTACGTCATTTAGACAAAATATAATTGCACGGCGGCGTTGAGTTCCGCATTTGAATTTGTTTTTTTTTTTCATCTTCACGCTGTATCCCTCTGCCTAGCGTGCTATACACGCTAGGCAGAGGGAACTCAATCCGCTCTCCACCTTCCACCGAATTTTCGAGACCTTGCGTGTTGAGTGGCGGAACTCAACGCCACGATTTGCCTTGTTACCTGAGCAAAGAAATGAAAGAAGTAATCAATAATCGTTAATTTCCTCGAATGGGAATCTCAAGTTCGAACCCAAAACTATCGCGTTTACCGTCACACGCTTGTGCCACTGTGTCACAACGGCCTCTATCTCCGATGGACTATTTAATAAGGAATATATTGAATTCTTTGT
>HE670370.1:0-71031 GCA_000313835.2 Heliconius melpomene melpomene | reverse complement strand
TTTAAATTGTTATCGGAATATCATGCACTTGGACGGAGCCAAGGTGGTTTTATCTTTAGTCGATATTATATTTTTTTTAGCTTCACATCATATCCCGTTTATGGCAGGGTACGCAGAGAGAACCTAGTGTTATGAAACTCAGTTCGTCCTTTCACAACAACGTCCCACTTTCCGAGGCTTTAACTACCTTGAATTTTTTGATTAAATTATAATACTTTTTTACACGTAAACGCTTCTCTTGTGGGTTCTATTTCCAATCGGTGGCTGTCTTAAAGAAACGGAGTGCTTTAACACTAGGTTCCTAGTTTCCCTCTGCCTAACCTCCTGTGTGCGAGGTACAATTTTAAGCTAAAAAAATATACTTTTCATTTTAAAATTTTCATTTAAGCTTAACAAAAATTATTATTAATTTTAAATTAAAATTATGCAGTAAATGGATTAAGCATTGTGACGGAAAAAAATGTTTAGATATAAAATATTAAATAACACTAAAATGGATCTCAAAATTTGAACATTAATTCAGTATTGTTCCATCAGACGGACAGAATTTATTACAGTATCCGTAGCTAACTTCAAATTCACTTAACACGTTTGATTTATTGCAAATATAATTGGTTTGTTGAATTTGAACCGAACCTGAACTTCAGACTGAAGGTTTATATAACCTATTTTAAATTTAAATCAATTAAAAAAGCAATTGAGACCATCGTGACGCAAGGGCGCAAGAATGTCACTGTAACGACGGTTGTAAGTTCGATCTCACTTAAGGGAATGAATTATTATTTATTAATATTTTAATTTCTTAGTTCTGGTAACAAGGCAAAAGCCTGGCGTTGAATTCCGTCACCCAATACGCAATGCCTCGAAAAATTCGGCAAAAGGTGGAGAACGGAGTGTCTTAACCCTGGGTTTCCTGTGTCTACCCTGCTGTATGTGGGATACAGCGTAAAGCTAATATTTGTATATTTAGCTTGTTAGCAAAATAAAGTAACTATTTTATTATAAAATATATTAATTAAAGACAACAAGTACTTGCAAAAGAGTACTTGAATAATTAATTTATTCGTTTTTTTTTTCATAATGATACTAGTTGTAGCCCGCAATCCTTTTTGAGTGGATGATAAAATGTAGTCTCGTTTTTAAAGTCCCGTTGGAAAAATCTTTTCCTCAGTGTTCCCCTAGACAGGAATCCTGTACCTATACCAAAAAACCTGCCTTACAGCGGGCTATGCCTCGAAGGTTCTTCTAAACGTTGTCATTCAGTAAGGAAATACTTACTTTACAGATTAATAAATCATTTGTAAAATTTTCTGAATAATAAAATGATCATTATGTCCCTACATTTTCATCAAAAAGTATCTTTTTCCAATAACATAAGTTTAGCAAAACATACTATTACAAAATTAAGTAACCATATCTACGGAACTTACCTACAAAGAAACCGAGAACAAGAAGAACGGTCATCTTGGATAACAAAATTTCACTATATAAAAATAAAATACACTTCTTCTCACATTATAAATCCTTGAATCACTCACTTCACTTTATTTTTTTATATAAAATTTTAATGTATTTTATCTTTTAATATTTAACTTTATTGTTCTAATATAAGAAAAGTTCGATGGAGCTGTTCTCGTTCTAGCCACACGTCCGTCTCTGATGGTAGCTGAAAACCGACTGGCACGATCGCCCCTTCCCCTTTTACACCCCTTATCGCGATCCCGTAATTAGATAAATGTCATTTTTTTATTTCTCTTTTCTCTACATATTTTCTTAGTAATATGTTTAATTACTAGATATGTGATTATTATGTTATTTTTTTTAAGAACATTCGCATAGTATTTATTGTTTTCACTATTAACTCCCCAATAGAAGTATCTATAGCCATATTCTAATTGAAGGAGTGTTAGATGCGGGTTCGATTTCCATTAGAGGCAAAATAAATTGTTTTCCTTTTCCTGCACTGATAACGTAAGCCGCTGCGTTGAATTTTGCCTACAATGAAAACCATTATTAAAATTAAAAGTAAATATCACAAATATGAATCATTCTATTTTATTTAACAAGATGGTTTTAAGAAGCTGTCGTGGCGAGGAAATGAAAATGTTTTAATTACCCGGGAGAACGCACCCGCTGCGTTTACAGTCATACGGAACTTTTCAGGGTTCCATGCCTCTCGAGGTAAAAACGGAACTCTTATAGGATCACTTTGTTTTCCTTTACTCTGTCAAGACTATTTATCTCGCAAGGATATATCAAGCTGAAATTAATATTTTAGGGGACCTGGGATTGGGAACCTAGTGTTAAGAGGAACTGAGTGACTTGGCATTAGGTTCCATGTTTCGCTCTGCCTACCCTGCTATGTGCGGGATAAAGAGTGCGGGTAAAAAAATTAAATAATGTATATCAGTTGGTCTAACCATTTGACATAACTAGAGCGGAGAAATGAAAATAGTTTATAATAATAGTTTTTAAAATGAAAATAGTAATTTTCCAACATTTTTGGTAAGAAGACAAAAAGTGGCGTAGAAATGTCTCTCTTTTCTTCTCTCTCGCAAATTTGAAAACCAAATGAAAAGTGGAGAGCATAGTGCCTAAATAATAGTTTGTCTTTGCCTACCCTGCTATATGCAGGACACACAGATATTTTTTTTACATTTTACGTATATATTTACAGAAGTTGTATATTTAATATTTTTTTTATATTGTATTCGATTTTATATTAAATTTCGCAGTATAAGGTAGCCCCGTACACAAATATGACACGCTTATAGATTACAGGCTGTCATCTACACCGTTTGTCATTTTGATATGAAATATTGCGGATATTTTGACAGCGCACGAACCTGTAAAATGACGTAATTACCTTTTGTTTTAGCTAATGTTGAAAGAATTTTTGTCCTATATATAGCAGAGTAGGCAGAGGGAACCTAGTTAAGACTACTATACGTACAGTGCTTCCCCACGCATATATTCGGGGCAATCATTTTTTTTAGCTTTACAGCTTTTTGTAGAAGGGAACGCATAGTAAGCCTAGTGTTAAGGCGCTCCCCACTTTTAATGAGTTCCGCCTTTCGAATTGAATTTATCGCTTTATAAGAGTGACGTAAAGAAAATAAGTGATTTTTCCGAGTAGATATCGAACCTTCAATCTTCGGGCTAGTTTTTACAGTTTGATTGTATACCACTGCGCCATGACGATATAATTGGGTTTTAAAAAACAGACCAAATATGATACCAAAAATTGATAATCGTAACAATGTCACATTGTTGTGTTCATCTGAATGTGGTACTCGAAATAAAGAAAAATGGATGTGTTTTCAATACGAAATTCGTTGTTTACGTTTACGTAATTATCAACAATAACGAATGGGTGTTGAATAATTTTTATTTTTTCGTCGAACCAGGGGAAATACTATGTCTTATCACTAGTTTCTTCTGCCTACTTTGCCATCAGAGATAAATGGTGAATCATTTGTTTAGTATGTATGTATTAGGGTTCCGTACATCAAAAGGAAAAAATGGAACTCATAATTTTGACTGAGAATCAAAGCCATGACCGTCGAGCGCTTACAGACACAAACTATGCCGCTGCATCACGACAACTTGTTAACTTCATTTGTACTTTAATTAAATATTAAAAAAGAAACTAATCAAACCATTCGAACGTTCATGTAAATTAGCCATATTTCAAATTTCACGCCCGCTCCTGCTATCTGTGACCATTAATTATACATGGCGTTCGATGTGCAATTAAAATGCACCAAATGCTGTACGTTACGTTACTTTGTCCTTTCGTTTAGTTTGTGTTGTGGATATAATACAGTTTAATACTAGTTTATTTGAATAAATAGTTAAAAATATATTTATTTTTTCTATAAATATAAATTAACATAAGATGTGAACACTCGTATCACATATTATGCCTAAATTAGCGAATGCGACTGATAGATAATTTATTAGATTTTACAGAAATATATTTTTATTAACAAATATTTTAAAAAATATAATAGTAAATATGGAGATGCTGTTAAAAATTTTTAAAAAAAGTAAACATGACAGGAACAGAAAAATCTGTGATGGGAACAGGACCAGGGAAAAAATAAATAATTCAAATAAAGTTGCGGGCTACAATGTAATACAAAATTACTATTATAATAAAAAAAACGGAAACGGAGTGTCTTAACACTAAGTTCTTTCTGCCTACTCTGCTATGTACAGGATGTAGCGTAAAGCTAAAAAAATAATAATAAATATTACATGGAAAATTAAATTAACAGTATAAAAATTTGTCCAAGAATAAAATAATATAATAAACTTCTTGCATATTCATTACCCTGGAGCATTTTAATTGGAGTACTTTAAAAGTTATGCTTCTGTCTTTTTAGTTTATGAACTCTTGCTTGACCTAGACTCAATTGTGCAGCACATTCATTTTAGAGTTTCCTACTCAAAGGGTAAAAGGAGACTCTATTACTAAGATTCCGATGTCAGTCTGTCCGCCTTTCTGTATGTCGTCATCAAGAGAAATAAACAGAATAATTTAAGACGAATCGAATGAGCCCAAACTCGATATGTTTACTAGTAGGCAGTTCAAGGTTTCATTAGCCACCTTCTAGTTCCATGATCAGACCAGCTCGATGGTACCATAATATTGTATTGTCATCTAATTAATAATAATTTCAAAGTTTAATGATGCTACAATAAGCGTGTTAAAAATTAAATTATCGAGCGCAAATAAAAGTAAATTTATCGAAAAAAAAATATTTTTTTATTAACTCCTCCTTTGTATTACACAAAGTAATGATAAGTCTGTGATAATCATTCAATTTAATTCATAAAAGTATGCAATTTTTCATAATTTATTTCTTATCGCATTATCACATAAAATTATCGTCCGTAAACCTTAACTTTACTAACGAATTTTATTAAAGTTTTACCAAGATTTCAAATAGAAATATTTTTTACATATAAACAAATAATAAAAAAATAACAGAAAATATACAGTTGCATTTCCTTAATCGATCTTCAACCAATCAATTAAACCACCTCGTTGGAATTTCAAATTTCTGCGCGCAGCCTGAAAACGTCGCAACGATCCAAGCCAAAATGCTTGTTACCTAATAAATGTTAGATTTCGAAACTATCGTTTGTATTATAAGCGATATTCATATACTATCATCGCTTTTTTGCAAATATTTTTTATTTTAGCTTCAATAATCTTTTTAGCTCTATTTATCCCGCACGAATTACTAGTAGCTATAAAATATAAAAAACTTAATTTAAATCCTTCCAATAGTTAAAAAGATATGCTTGTAATAATAGACAACCATTATTTTGTAAAAAAAAAAAAAATGTTCGACGACTTTTTTATCGTTCTACTAAAGTATACGAGTACTCGTATATGTACGAATATAATAAAACGCGGCATAGGGTTCCACTACTCAACACGCAATGACTCCTGCTTGGGCACCAAAGGTATAACGGAGACACCACCACACTAGATTCTCTGCCACGGGAGAAAAACGGAAACATTTTTTTTTATCAAAAATTCTATTCTACTTCTACGTGAAAAAATTGGAAATTTACAAATTTCACAGAACACAGAAGGGCCAGTCTTGACTCAATGCTCTGATAACGGGGTTTGCCCCGCGGCGTTGAGTTGCGGCTCTCAACACGCAAAGCCTAGAGAATTCGGCCGAAAGTGGGATTACATTAACTTCCCAGGTTCCCAAAAAAATCAATAGATAATTAACCCATCCCACCCATTATCCCATCTCCGCAACGGAGAACGGAGTGTCCTAACATTAGGTTCCTTCTGCATAAAAAAATCGTAACCTATTAGTTGATCTAACTTATCGCCTTATGAACGAATTTAGCATTAGCTGCATATTACACAGCGGGCCGTCAATTTCAATAAATATAAAAACCAATTTTCTTGCCTTTAAGTGGTTTTTTATGATAATTCCGTCTGGGATCATTTCTCATTCACGGACCAAATCGAGATTTAGCGTGAGATACTGATAAATCTTGACGTTGTCCTTTTTATTTTGTGATGTTCTTATATTCTTATTAATTTCACAGTTTCTTTTCTATCTTCATATTATTTTGTAGAGCCAGGTGAAGGAGAATAAGGAATAATCACTCTCTAATATTGCTGATAGTACGCCGAAGCAATAAGCAAAATACATATAATTAAATTATTATACCGAATTTCGAACGATTCCAAATCGCACTAAGGTAGGGAGTATCTTAACACTAATTTCTACCAACCCTGCTATTATCTGGTAAAAAGTGTCAAGCTATCAGCAATGTTGAAATACTTAATAAACCACAACAATGGTTATTCTCTATCAGCTAACGGAAATGAAGCTGGTAGAGCTGCTAGCATGAGATAGTAGATAGACAGCGATACAAATCTCATTTTATGTTGAAGAAAAAGTATTTGTATTGAATATTTATTTTAATTTTCTTATTTAGTTTAGAAATTGCCACAAAAATTATCATAAAGTGATGTGTCACTATGTCCTTTTTTCTGAGATTAGGTAAATTAGAGAAGTCTGTCTGTTTGTCAAGACCACTCCGTATTATATAAGTTATTCAATTATTTTAATTTATCAATAATTTAAAAAAATCTTCTACACGTACCTCCAACGCCAACCAACCAACGCTTCTACAAGAAATATTTAAACAGGTTTCCAAAAATTTGTATTGCTAATAATTTTCAGTTATTTGATTTTGATTTTGTGGTATAATAATCATAGCGTAATATATTATGATTTTTAGGTCAATATATATATATTTTTTCGAATAGATATTAACAAGAAAGAATCGAATCCACAACCACACCGTCACAGTGTCACTAGACCACTGGACTATTGCATTTTACAAATGTTCATCCATACATTATGTTCTATAAATGTTCATTCTACGTACTCGTATATCGTTTATTCGCTTGTCAGATGCATCTTTCTCATTTAGTGTCAATTCGAAGGAGACGTTTGTTTTCCTTAAGGAAAGTTAAAAATATCATTTGCATTATAAGATATCTTGTAAAGATTATTTATTTATTTTTTCGACTATACGCTTTATCTCACATATAGCAGGAAAGGCAGATGGAATCTATTGTTAAGACACTCCGCTCTCCATTTAGATATTTCCTCTCCCCACTTTCTGTTGAATGCTTGAAGTATTGCGTGTTGAGAGGCGGAACTCAACGTCGTGCTGACAATACTTAGAAAATTCTAAATTTTTTCGTAAATGTGGAATAAAAAAATTAAAATTGTCAAAATAAGGTAAGAGTATGTATGGTTAGTTTGTGCTGGAGATATTGTTAAGCTAAAACATGGAAAATAAAAGGTAAAAAGAAATATTTTTACCTTTTATTTTCCAAGAAAATAGAAGATCTACTTCAAAAGAATCACATACATTAAGATGGTTGTTAGATATTACTATTCTACTAGTAGCCAATATAACACCTTTTAGAGGAAGCTAGTTTACCGCTAACCTTGCTGGCGGAGCACGGGTGGAATTTTAAGTACATCAAAATATAAGAGTCATATTTTACATAACCCGATTTGTACTAAAAAGACATAGACAATGAAGATGTTGAAAATTTTATGATTTTAGAATTTTGAATGTAGGTTATTCTATTGACGAAGTGGTTTGAAAATTTAGGAAGGTGTGGGTTCAAAGTCAGCAGAGGAAATACTATATATGAATATGAGACTATAAACCTAATGGTTGTAGATCCGATTAATACAATTATTTTTACTTGTAAAAAGGGTTGTAAAAGTTTGTAAAAATCCCAGTTCATAGTAATTTCGTATGGCATATACTATAAATCAAAGATATTAACAATGGGCGTCGGGCGCGTCTACAAAGGGGCGACATCGCGACACGAACAGATGGAGTGACGGCGGCGAGGACACTGGCGGTTACATCAATCACGGACCGTATTAACTGGTTGCTGAAATATTTATATATTCCTTTATAATATTATATTGTTTTTGAATATAATATACAATATAATTATTTATGTAGAGGACAGAGATTCTGGAGGAAGGTCAAGTAAAAATCATGAGGACCCCCCGGAGGAAGAGGTTGATGACAGTGAACGAGGCGAAAGAGGAATGAAGAGAAAACGTGAAGCTGTGTTGTTGTTGTTATGTAGAGGCCAGACGTGGCACAGGGGCACCAATATTTGACTGTAATCGGGTAATAAGATAAAACGCGGCGTTAAGCTCCGCAACACAACACACAATGTCTCGTAAATTAGGTTCTATCTGTCTACAGCGTACAGCTTGACACCATCTAATTTGCCTATCTCTCACTATAGGCCAATCAAAATGATGTCATTTCAAGACCGGACAGTCGTAGAAAATAACATAAAAACATATGGACGAAGTGTTCGACCGCGACGTCGTCGTTGAGGCCGTACTATCAATCACAGCCCGAATTAGGAACAGACGTGGTCTGAAATTGGTTATTAGATTATTCCTTTATTCGTTCATGTCAAAAGTTGGGGAATACTATTCAATGGTTTGTTAGTGTGTCAGTTTGTATGGACTTATATGGGATTTATTGGATTTCGTAAGGGAAGATGGGTTATGTTGTTAATTTTGTGACTAATACGGAAAATAAAAATTATTATAGTGTAGTATTGTATGAGACTCAACGCCACGCTTTATTTTCTTATCAGAACAGGGAAACGAAGATGTCGTTTTCCCTCGAATGGGAATCGAACTCACTATCGTCGCATTTACACGCGGACGAGGTATGATCACGCCACACTGGTGTATTATCTTTAAACTAAATATTTACATGTTTTAATATGTAAGTTGAATTTTATGGCTTAAGTATACGAAGATTTTTTATGACTTAATTAAAACTGTCCAAAGTGAATGGTCTCATATAAAGTGGCTTTCTTAATAGTAGAGACGTTTCTTTGTTGCAAACAATGATCCCGTTTCTTGTTAAAATTATTCATTAATATTTAATTGAAGCCGCTGTAGCGAGGTTCCTACTCAGAGAAAATAATTACTTAACTTCCTCACTCACAAAAATAATATGACACTCAACATGCAATGTCTCGAAATTAAGACGCGTGGAGAACGTAGAGTCCTAACACTAAGTTCCCACTGTCTTCCCAACTATATGCAAAATACAGCGTGAACCTGAAACAGACGAATACATCGTCACTAAAGAAGTCCAGTAAGTTATCGCTCACTTTATGCATTAGATAATTTTGATGTTATAATTTTTTTTTTCTCTATCTTCCACAAAGAACTAAGAAGCCAAATTTCAGCGTTCTACGCCGTGTTGTTCCAGCGTTAAACTAAAAACAATTAAAAATATACCAAATTCAACCTACAAGCCCAGCATAAATGTGACAAAATTCAAAGGCATTGCTAAATCCATCAGAAATAGAAATAGCTGGTACGCAATCAAATACAATTGTCACCAGACCCATTGTGCTTGGTTCCGTATAGTTAGGAGTTCATTTTATTCCCTAGGAGCACCAATGAGAACTGTTAAATTGCTAGGAGATTTAGGCTTGTAATTGATGTATCGGTTTTAGGTCCTAGATTAATCTTGTTGATTTATACCTATTTGTTTGGAGGAAATCGCTTATTTTAAGGTAACGGGATCGATTCTTGAATTGGGTAAGCTTTTAACTTAGTTTATGTTCAAGTGTTAAGTATCTTTTCCCCCTTTTCCCCTCGGGAAGTCCTCGTGGTTTTTACGTGAGAACCTTCCTCGAGATCTTACTTTCGAAGGCGAGTAGAGATCTTCCCATGATTCATTACTGTTCGCTCTTGCTTCATCGATCTTTTTTGCCATTTTTTCATATCTAATTCTCTAGACGTGCGTAAACCACTTGACCACATTCTTCATTCTCACTATGAGATCCTCAGAGAAGACAAATACACAATAGAAAGATAGAAATAAATGAAGTAAATAATAGAATGTATAAACAATCGTAAACTCACAGAGTACTGTTCATGCGAACGAAATCGATTTGGAGCGGGTAGTCTTTATTTATTTTTGTAAACTACCGTTCCGTTGCACTTTTCCAATAAAGAGATGAACATCTGAACGCTTATTCAATCTTAGCAATCTTTACAGCTGAAGTGACCATTCGGTAACTAGTGGAGTGTAAATATTATAACTTGTTATTTATTATGCTACCTTATTTTTTTTTAGTATCACGCTGTATCCCGCACACGGTAGGGTAGGATGAGGAAACCTAGTGTTATACTTTGTTTCCCATTTTTCACCAAATTCTGGAAGTATTGCGTGTTAAGTGGCGGACCTCAGTGAAGTCTGTTTTTTTGTCCTATATTACTTTTTTCCTAATATTCCTATACACTAAATCTAAAACAGCTACATATGTTACGGGGCTTCATAGCCGTCACTTTAAAACTATCCGTAACAGTATAAATTTCGAATCATTTCGTATTTAGGCGAAGTCTATAATCTGACAGTACACGTCACGTCTGTGGGTTTGATTCCCATTTGAGAAATTGAATAAGTTTCGTTTCATCCCCCTGGTAATAAGACAAAATGCATCGTTGAGTTCCACCTCACAACGCACAATGTCTGGAAAATTGGACAGGAAATGGAGAGTTTTAACACTAGGTTCCTTTTGAGTATCCTAATAAAGGTGCAGCGTCTGGACAGCTGTGGATTCGATTCTCACTAATACCCTGATAAAAGAGCGTGAAACTATTACTTAGTCTATTAAAAATGGAATACATATACAGAAGTAACATAAAATTCGTCAATGCGTATAATCAACAGCAATTGTGTCAATACAATACATATTACAACACGGACGGTCAGCTTTATTTTAGTCCCAGGGTGCAGCTGCGAGAGCGGATATGTTGCAATCAGTGGTCGCTCTAACGCTTTGCTACTACTAATTGATGGGGTGGAACCTAAAATAATTTTAGGGTAAAAAAAATTTAAATATTTTTAAAAATCTAAATTTCAAATTTTATAAAAATCGGTGCTGATTTCATTTTTTTTCCATACAAACTTTAAACCCCTATTTCACCCCTTTAGGGTTAAAATATTTCAAAATCCCTTCTTAGTGGATGTCCAGATTACGAAAGTAAACATCTGTCCAAATTTCATGTTTCTACCATCAGCGGTTACGGCTGTGCGTGCGTCTTACCTCAGTCAGTGAGGACAAGTCCTTTTATATATACTCGTATAGATATACAGGTCTAGAACCTCGTGAAGCACAGAAAAAGCTTCTAAATTAACACAATCGAAAGATTTTATGCATTCATGCATTGGTTTTGGTGAATTTTGTAATTAAAACCTATAATGTCTTTTCCGTGGACTTACAATTATGCAAGAACTTAGAACTGAGAATATAAGTTTATATACTTGCAAAATTCATAATTTCACGTCACTTAGTGACGATAGAGTTTTTAAAGAACAAAATTTTTGAAAACCATAACTGAATTTTTTAGTTACGTCCCAGATTTTATCGACAGCTTCGGTATACCAACCGCATTTGTTTAAATACTTGCCACTACGAACGTGTTCCAGCCCGCGCCCGGGAGATTGTTATATTTTTTATTCCATTCTAGTTGGCAGATTGGAAAAAAATTCCCGATATATTAAAAAAAATGCTTTTTTTAAAATTTGTAATAGTGATTTTTCCGTGTATGGTGTACGGAATGTGAAAAAGATAGAAAAAGATTATTTAACTTCTATCTTTTGATTTTCTTAAGCAATGACTGTTTGTTAGCATTTTTTTATTTGGCCTATTATACAGTATATATAGCAAGGTAGGCAGAAAGAACCTGGAACCTAGTGTTACAACATCCCTTCCCTCTCAACGCAAATTCAACGCTGCTTTTTGTCTCGTTATCGAACTTCGGGAACTTCGGGAATCGAATGCATATTTTTAATAGTTGGAATATAGATCCATGTGATCAGAATAGAGATCATGTAAAAAGAATTTTATTCTGAATATAAATTTTAGTTTCAGAGAAATTTGTGAATGAACATACAAACACACACACACATACATAAAACTACAAAATTTAGCACAGATGCTTCTAATTATAACCATCTTTTTATTAAATCGATTGATAACATTCACCTTTAGCTTTTACTTAAAGTTTAAAAATATTATTTTCTGCATAAGACGAGATGCAGTTTACTCAATAATAGACAAGGTAAGTGGTTTTTGTCACTTTGTACGCCGCTAGATATTTGCATGCAAACAATTGTTATAACATGAAGACGTTATCTACAGTTGTAGAATAAAAATTTTAGAAGATAAATGAATGATGAATGAATGAAAAAATGATTTATTATGAAAAAAATTAAATTATTTTAGCGTTGGCTGAAAAATTATTATTTAAATTAATTATTATTTATTATTATTCTCACTTTTTTGCTCTAGCGCCAAGTCTAAGCCCGGCGTTGAGTTCCGCCAGTCAACATGCAATGTTTCGACACTTTCGGCGGAAAGTGGAGAACGGAGTGTCTTAACACAGGATTCTCTCTGCCTACTCCGCTGTATGCGAGATACAGCGTGAAGCTGATTGAATTTAGTTTTATTTAATTTATAAATGATGATAATATGGGCGTGTAAAAGACATATCTTATATCCAAACGTAATAACCCTTGTTTAACAAAGTCGATACTGAGCTGTGACCTCTACGACATTTCATATTATAATATTTCAAAGAGAACAAAACCTGTTTCTAGACAAAACAATACAATAAAAATAAAAGAAATAAATTGAAGATAGATACATAATATTGAAATATATTTACGATATATGAAATTGCTTCGAAATATTCGCTAATATTCATCCGTATGAGAATGTGAACGAAATCGTAAGACGATACTTTTATATTTATGTTTTTATTTAGGTACTTATTGTTTTAACCGATTTTAAGGGAAAAATAGTAATAGATGCTTCCAACGATAACTCATTTGTCAAATTATGTTAAATAACTTAGAAGCTACAAGGGAACAGATGAACACACATGCATACTTATCAAAATCATAACCCTACTTTTTGCGTCGCCGTAGTCGGATAAAAAGCTTTTCACGATAGAACATTACAGTACAATATGAAATAATCACACAAGAATATAGAAAATTATTGCACTCAGCCTTTATAATTTTATTCCGCAATGTGTCGTACTTCTCGGTATATTTTATTATATTAATATTTCCTTTAAGCACAATGTCCCCTACATTTATATTATAACAAAGCTTCTATACTGAAGGCAGGAAAACCTGTCACGATCACGCCACAGTATTAATTTCCACGCAATGAGCGCAAAGTACGGCGGCGGATTCCACAGTGCGGTTATATTATGACAAAATAATAATAACTAGAGTTCTCCTCTAGTTAGCGGGGCACAAGCATGTGACTGTAAACGCGGCAGGTTGTGGGTTCGTTTCTTCGCTCTGGTGTCGAGGCAAATTGCGGCGTTGAATTACGCCACTCAACATGCAATGCCTCCAGAATTCGGTGGACCCTACAGGCCCACAATGAATTGAATATAATAATGTTTAGGAGAAAAAGCAAGAGATATAAAAAGTTTATAGAAAAATCATAAAAATATATATTATACATATGTTTCATATATATTATATTGGTAAATTTATGCACAAAAAACGACTAAATATCGATTTTTGCTGCAAGAACATGAGTGTATCGCTATCAGTGCCTTAATTATCCTTGGAAAAGTTGGTATAAATAAACTTGGTAATACCGAACCGGAGATTCATTACAAGCGCTAGGAAATGAGAATCACTTTTAATATATTCTTTAACTGCGCATGTCTCAGTTTTTCTTTTATAAAAAAATACGGCTCGATTTCTGATCGAAAGAATGAACTATTTTTATTTCCTCGTTCCGATGACAAGGTAAAACGTAGCGTTTATTTGAGCCAATCGCCACGAAATGTCTTATAAAAAATGCGTAGAAAATGGAAGAAAATATTGTGTTAGCACTTAAAATAGAGGACAGGAGGCAAATTAAAATCAGTAAAAAGTTCAATTTCATAAATGATTACATTTATGTGAACGAAAATTGGAATATCTTGTGTTTTTCTTTCAACTCTTACAAATTATCAAATACATCCTACAAAAGCAGACACAGACACTCGGTTGCCCAATTTCCGCCGAATTCTGGAGTCATTCCGTGTAGAGACCAGAGCGAAGAAATGAAAATATAAATTTAAATAAATATTTAATTTCCTCGAGTAGGGATCGAACCCTCAACTAGTCGCTTTTACAGCCCTATACTTGTGCTCCTGCGCCATAAGTGGTCACAAGAAACTAGAGATGCATAAAAGTAAATATTAAAACAAAATTACTTTATAACAAATAACTTCTACTTAATTCCATCTTATTAGTACTTATAAACCTACAAAAAAAGGATATTTTAATCGAAAATAGATTTAAAAATGGAGTTTTAAAGGTTTTGCACCTGTGAAAGCAATTCGGGCGGGTAATGTCGGGTCATAAAGTGAAGTCGGCGCTGAGCTATGATCGCTCTAATGGCGGCCTCATTGCTATGTAAATACCTTTACGAGTGAACATTTGCATTGATCGGGTTTTGCAAATTATTAGCTTTGCCAATTTTGGTGGGGTTTTCTTCTTTTTTTTTAATGTTTTTATTAAGGTTCCTATAGACTATATACGTAAGTAGTAGTACAGTAAGTGTATACATCGAGTGTCTCTGTAGGAACACAAGTGTCTCTAAGGATAAAATATGTTATCAGTGTCACGTACAAAAAACATCGATGATAGAAAGTAATATTTTAATAGTAAATTAGAATTTATTTAATTTTCAAACTATTTCGTGCAGGCAGGAAGAATTTAGTGTCAGGACACTCTGTTCTTCACATTCTACCCGAATTCAATAAGTATTAATTGGCGAAACTCATTGCCACGCTTTGTCTTGTCATCGGAGCAAGAAAATTAAAGTAATTTATTCCTCTGAATGAATGAAAACCATAATCGTCATGATTTCAGCCAGACCTAATACTTTTCGATATTAACAGGAATCTTTTATTTGTGCTTCCCCTCTCCTTTCGTCGTCCTTTCCTCTTTTTTCTATAAACAATACTAATCTTAGTTTGCCACTACCAAAATTTAAACTATCTGTAAAAAAAATTCTAACAAGTAAAGCTTATTACACTGTTCAAGAATATTTAGAGGATAAACATGTATGGAATTAATGTCTATTGAATGTCAGGCAGGACAGCTGCCAGCTAATGTAATAGTAAAATATACCATTGACTTTGAAAAGAGCAACTGTTGAGTTTCTTGCCGGCTCTTCTCAGCAGAACTGCCTTCCGAACCGGTGGTAGCTTTTTGTTGACATGTACATTCGACGATTCAATAGTGCTTTTATAGTTTATTTGAATAAAGAATATTTTGAATTTGAATTTGAATGGCTGTGGGTTCGTCTGTCTTTGATAATATTTTTTCGCCTGGTTTCATGACAGTGCGTGACTACTAGCATGATTTTTGTGCGTTCAATTCCTATGTAGAGAAATATCCGAAATTGTTTGAAAAGTGGAGAACGAAGTGTTTAATATAAGTTCTCTTTAGTTTCGCGGGAAAACGCAAGAAACTGCATTTTATCGACGTGATCGTTATTCCGTTATCACATACGAGTATGTACACAGTTAACGCTGTCGTCAGATGATGCATCGTTTATAACCTACATATAATTTAGTGCTACCACGTCAAATACAAGATGTATTACTTGACAATTATAGCTAAAGCTGATTATATGTATATACATATATATTATATTATATTATATTATAGACCTCAGGCTGTTCTGCATATAGCAGGGATGCGAGGGAACCTGGGAACCTGATGTTAAGACAATCTGTTCCCAGTAAGACTTTGTCTCGTCACCAGGGTGAAGAAATGAATATATTGAATATTTTATTCCCCCAAGTGGTATTCGAATCCACAACCACGCTTACAGACGCATCCTTACCGCTGCGTCAGTACGGCCTCAAATATTATACTATATGAATGAAAAATAATTACATAAGACACACATATTTTTTCATGCATATCACATTGAGATGTAAAAATTTTATGTAATTTCATGAAAATACTGAATTGAAAATATGCAAGGCTTTTTTGTAAGCATTTATGGAATCTCTTTTTATCATATAAATTACACCAGCTTGACGAATACTACATACTTAAATGAAATAATATTATATTTATTTTTAAAACGCTTTTAATAGGTCGAGCTGTAACTATGTAATAATTTTTTTAAAAATGTAAGTTCTGATGAAACTTGGCAATTATATGTAGATCAGATGACAATACAATATTATGGGACCATCGAGCTGGTCTGAAGATGGAATTGGAAGACAGCTGAACAAACCTAGGCTTAATGTAAAAAACATACCGAGTTTGTGCTCATTACATTCATCTCATTAATGTGATCTAATAAAAAAGGTTGTTTTTATTTATCTATATATATAAAAGGACTTGTCCTCACTGACTGAGGTAAGACGCACGCACAGCCGTAACCGCTGATGGTAGAAACATTAAATTTAGACAAAAGTTTACTTTTGTAATCTGGACATCCACTAAGAAGGGATTTTGAAAAATTTTAACCCTAAAGGGGTGAAATAGGGGTTCAAAGTTTGTATGGAAAAAAATTTCAATCGGCACCGATTTTTATAAAATTTGAAATTTAAATTTTTAAAAGTATTTAATTGAACACGTGTTTCATCGTTTTCTAGAATTCTCCCCCTAAGGGTGCAAATAAGGGGTTGAAAGTTTGTATAGGTTTTTTTTAAATCGTCACCAATTTTTATAAAATTTGAAATTTAGACTCTTAAACGTATATAATTAAACACATGTTTCATGGTTTCCTAGAATTCACCCCCTAACGGTGCAAATAAGGGGTTGAAAGTTTGTATGGGAAAATTCTTAAATCGCCACCAATTTTTATAAAATTTGAAATTCAGACTCTTAAAAA
This sequence comes from Heliconius melpomene melpomene, assembly GCA_000313835.2. NCBI lineage: Eukaryota > Metazoa > Arthropoda > Insecta > Lepidoptera > Nymphalidae > Heliconius > Heliconius melpomene. The sequence continues at coordinate 54,020 of HE670370.1, read as the reverse complement.
TAATTAATTGCACATATGTTTCATGGTGTTCTAGAATTTACCCCCTAAGGGTGCAAATAAGGGGTTGAAAGTTTGTATGGAAAAATCTTTAAATTGCCACCGATTTTTATAAAATTTGAAATTTAGACTCTTAAAAATAATTCATTGAACACATGTTTCATGGGTTATTAGAATTCACCCTTAAATACGCAAGCGAAGCTGCGCGCGTCCGCTAGTTTACTATAAATTTATTTTAAAATATGTCCCAAAATATTTTAAAATATGCCCCATATGGTTCGTCGAAAAACGTAGTGCAATTAACGTAGGTGAAACCTGGAGCGGAACACTATTTCATAATAAGTATATATAAGCCATAAAGAAGCCTTATCTTAAGCTAAAATCTCTTAAGACCACTAACTTACAGTTAGGTCAGCGCGAGTCGTTGTTGGCTCTACTACGTAACATATCTTAGAGAATTAGCAGAAAGAGAAGAGTCTTGAAGTAAGAAAATCATAGTTTTAACTTCTACGGAATCTGTACTTAATATTATGAAGCTGAATAGTTTGATAGAACGGACAAATCTCAGGAACTATCGGTACTGAAAAATCACTTTTGTGAGAGCCTTTTTATATAGGAATACTAAAGGCAATATTAAATTAGTTTAATAGTTTCAAGGTCTAGCAAGGTAGGCAGAGGAAATCTGGGAACCTAGTGTTAAGAGACCATATTTCCATCAAGACACTTCCATTCTCACAGAGTTAATATTTAATATTTTCATTTCATAAGTGTGAAACGACATTCTGTCTTTCTTTCCTCCGAATTCCTGCCTCTCTACTAGGAAAATTTAAATATTAAATATTTCATTCCCCAAATAAGAATCGAACAGCAACCGTTGCGCGAACAGTCCCACGCGTATAACCCCTAGGCCACAACGGCCTCAATATATTTGATCATACTGAAAATTTATAAAAAATAAGAAATTTCAGTAAAATATAAAAACAAATGTTATTTTTACGTGCACAAATATATATTTTAAAAATCACAACTATTATTTGATTATATCATCATGGTATTAAAAAAAAAACAAAATATTTCCGCGGGATCTGTTAAAAGTTTTCGCTAAAATTAGTAAATAACTGATACTACTACTGGCGGAACGATGTTGGAGCTGAACGGGGCGAGGGTAGGTGCCGGTACAGAATAAATATACCAAGCATTTGCAACTCAACGTGATTGCCAGACGTTTTATATAAATAAACAAAATGTAAAACGTGATATTTTGAATGCAGCTCATAAATGTAAATATATGTAGTTGTGGTGGTAAATGAAAAGATATGTAAATTGCACTATTATTTATTCAAAAATCAGCTTCACGCTGTAACCCGCTCGCAGCAGGGCAAGCCGAGGAAAGCCTGAGAAAGGAAGTCCTGCGCCTCGACTGGTCTCTACTTACTTAAATAAATAAATCCCTATATGACTATTGTGAAAAAAGTAACAAGTTACGTGGCAAAGCATAGTCGTACTGGAAACATACATTTGAACTATCAAAATATCAGTTTGTATAATATGAAAAAGAAGAAATTTTGAAGTTTGTATATTTTGAGAACCCAACGATGTTAAAGTAAATGAATTTTATGAAAAAATATATTAAAATCTTATAAAGAATTTTTGCTTACTTCTTAAGTTCTTGGCATGAAGAAGAAGGCATGAATTGGGGACCCTAGATCTGAGTATATCGTTTGAATTTCAACTCAATATCTCCAGGCGTTCCTGAGATAAAGGCTCTTGAAAGACAAACAGACAGGCGGACGGACGGACGGAGAACAAAATAAGTAGTTTTTATCTTTTCTTCTTCTAATAAGAGTTTCTTTTTTCCTTAAAAGGTACGGAACCCTAATAATTAAGGAATTTGTTGCTATATTCTTTATATTTATCCTAAACATGCATAAGAAAATAGTTAATTCAACAACAGTTACATAGTTTTATTAGTCATTTCTAGCACGATGTCATGTAGTAACATAAAATATTCAAAATGAAACTTTAAATATTCAGCTATACAGAATGTTAGTTTTATGTCCTTAGACGTTCCTTTTGTGCGACTTCTTCTATTAAATATATATTTTATATATTCGTCTCACAAATATAAAGAAATAATGCATAAAAACATGAAAATTAAACCAGATTCACGCTGTATCCCATACACAGCAGGGCAGGAGGATGGAATTTAGTGTTAAGATACCATTTTCCACACTTTCCACCTAATTCTGGAGGCTTTGCGTGTTGAGAGGCGGAACTGAACGCCGCGCCTTGTCACAGTAGAGCGAAGAAATTGATTTCCTCGAGTGGGGATCGAACCCGCAACGAATCGCGCTTACAGTCCCACTTTATGCGCCCCTGCGCCACGACTGGTCTCATTCATCTGTATAATTTAATTAAAATAAATATTTGAATTAACGAGTACAAATAAATGATGTTTTCAAAATGTAATTTATGCAATTTTTATTTTTAAAAGTATGCAATTTGTATATGTTTTCTTATGACGTTATAATGTAAAATTATTGCCCCGAAACTGATTTTACAGTATCACTTATTTTTGTTATGTTTGTTTGCTTGCTCCATGAGCTTTTTGCGTCTCTGAATTTTCTTGTTTTATTGTTATTTTTAGATAAAATTTGGAAAAAAGCCCAAAAAATGGACACCCTTACAATTTTATTCTAAATTTTTACTCGAACTAACACAATTTAAAATATTAAACACTAAATGCAGTTTAATATAGCAAATAAAACCAATTGTTTAATATAAACGTAAACAGCAGCAGTGTAGAACATAACGGAAGCGATTCCTTCGATCGTCGTACTCGAGACACTTTACAGTCGCTCGGGCGCAATTACAAAATGGGTCCTTTCTTTTACTTATTTAAAACATTTCCCAGCTTCCTCGAGTTTTTAAAGGAAAAATTGAGATCGAAAGATCTTACCCGTCTTCAATAAAACGGTAGCAAATAAAAAGCGAAAAAATATGACAACACTTTATTTCCTTTTGTTTGTTCGTGTAATACCCGTTTGTGTACTTAGTTGTAAATGGGTGAATTAATTTGATGGCGGTCCTCTGCAGTTGTGTGAAGCGGCATAGCATCTGAGTTTAAACGCGAGGGTTGGGGTTTTTTCCACTTGGTAATGAATTATTTCCTAACTCGGAGAACAAGACAAAACGCGGCGTTGAATTCCACTACTCAACACGCAATGTCTTTGAAACGGAGTTACACTTTATCTTATTACCAGAGCGTGGAAATGAAAATAATTCATTATCGACAGAGGAAATTCAACCTACAACCATAGCGTATCCAATCAAACGCTATACCGCTGCACCATGAGAGCTTGAAAGCCTTTTGCTCTAGCTCTTTTATTTTTCTAAATTTTACCATTGAAAAGTTCAGCTGTTGATTTCGCTATCGGTTCTTCTCAGCAGAACAACCTTCCAAGCAAATGGTAGCCTTATGTTCATTTGACGATTCAAAGGTGCCTCCAAAAGTCTATGTGAATAAAAAATATTTTGAAGGTAAAAAAACAAAATGTCGGTAACCTCGATTACTTATTCATATAAGTATGTATACAGACATATATTACGTACCTAGAGTAAAATTCAAGATGAACATAGAAAATGAAATGCAGTGGACAGTGATGAAGAAAGCCATAATGAATACTTGAAATGGAGTAAATATTAGTTTTGGTCATATAAAACTTTTTAAAAAAATGCGAGCTAAACTTACGTATAAAATGGTTCCGAAGAATATTCAAATAATATTTTTTTTTATTACGATGAACAAACCGACTTCAATAAACTAAAAAATAAAAATTAAATTTACTTAAGATAAAGTAAAACGTACTTTGATTTTGTTAAACAAAAATATATAAAATATTTCTTTAATTATTTTTACTTAATTTATTTTACCATTTAAAGTAATAGATAGATAGAACTTAAAGGGATGAAGAATCTCATTTCTGCCGAAAAGTTTTAACAATGTTTTTCCTTGTAACAATTACAGAAAAAGTAGGTATTACGACAACGTAGACCATCTTTGATCTTCATCAACAGTTCCACGTCATCAAATGTGTTTTCCAAAAGCAAACACACGAGTCCTTACAAAAAATAACTAAATCTTTTTAAGTACGCCTATAAAATTTAAAGAGTTCCCTTTATTTCTCCAGGATCCCATCATCAGATATTGATAAAGTCGCCAGAGGGCCACCTGTGACGTATACCCTTTCAAACAAAATAAGTATTATCCATCCATCCATCGATTCAGGTAACTTCGAATAATCGGTGAACATACATAAAAAAAGTTTCCGACGAATTGAAAACTTCCTCCTTTTTTGAAAGTCGGTTAAAAATAAAGAATATTATTTTTATATTGCAATGATAAACGCGACAGCTAGTGAGGTCGATTCCCAATCAAGGAAATGGTGAAAATAAAATCATTAATATTTTAATTTCCTCGCTCTGATATCGAGGCAAAGCGCGACGTTGAGTACCGCCACTCAACACGCAATACCTCAGAATCCGTTAAACTAAAAAAACGATTTAAAAAAATTAAATATGATTAACACGTTAATTAAGAATTACATTACTGATTTTTAATGGTGTCGTGGCGATGGCGATCGACATAGGCCCGATGCATTACATGCATATAAATTTGCATACAATTATCACGGGGGTGTTGCACTGAAAAATTAATAATAATATTTTCCTACTAGCCACTCAATCGCGGCTTTGACCGCTTTTATTATAGCCAAATTATACAAAATATTTTAGGTCAATCTATGTCTTATTCTTGTTAGGGATTTCAATTAACAAATATTTAATAATTTCTTGTCATGAAAATCAATTCAATTATATTAATATTTTAATATAACATAATTGGAAGGATTTTTAATTGTTCCTTAAAATTACCCACAAATATCTATAAATAGTCGGCAAAAAAATGATTTTTCAAAATAAACTGACGGAGACGGAACCCTAATAATTAAGGCATTAAGTAAAAGAACTGACCATACAAAGTAAAAATGCTAGTTTAGAATTTTTTTACGTTATTTTGTTAACTTTAATATTTTTTATGACTATTTCAGAAGAGCTTTTAGCTCAGAGATGCTAATGGTTCACTTCCTATCTTCATACAAAAGCTGCATACTTTAGATAGTTTCTAGAGATAAAGTTGGAAGTATCAAGATCTGTCGTTTAACTATAATATGTTCTAAATGAAAAACTATTAGGTTAAATGTTGATTATTTAAATATTTTATAAAACGTGTAAAAATATTTCCGTAGCGTCATTCAAAGCCGGATACAATCCAAACGATGTGTGTTCGAATTCCGCTGTTTTATATTTTTTAGTCTGGAAAAATGCTTTAACGTAATACGTTTACGGCGTTGTGTTCCGCCATTGCATATTGAGTTTCACCACTCAACGAAAGTGTTCAGTCATATTTTAATTTCTTCGCTCTAGTGTTGAGGCCCTCCGAATTCAGTGGAGTGGCATAACACTTTACTTACTTTGCCCTTATCATGCAGGGTACAAGAAACTAGTTAGGTATTCCAACCCAGTAGTGTTTCATAGAAGATTTATATAGTAATCTATTCGCATCGCGTGCTTACAACGTAGTCTTGAAGAAAAATAAACATAAGTTAAAACATACGGACGACCAATCCTTTGCTCGTAAACTCTTACAATGGAAGAATTCGGTCGTTAAAATTAAATATTTTATTTGATTGTCTTTAAGTATTTTCGTGAAAGTCGCCGGTTCGAATCGGATCGAGAGAATTTTTTGCCATGTATATAATGTATGTAAAACTTTTCTGCTATTTATTAAGAGACATCGGTTCCCCCACAATTACACGGCGTAGAACGCTGAGATTTGGCATGTAGGTGGTATGTCATCACGAGAGATTTCTTTCAATTTCTGTAAAATCTGTATACGTCAATGGAATTTTTCATCTTATAGTTCACGCAAAAAATCGTGGCCCGCCACTAGTAATATAAAATCGGACATTGGTCTCGAGAAGTGTTTTTAAAACTAACACAAAGTTGAAACATAGTGTCTTAACTCTATACTCTAGCCGTCTATAGCCAAATGAGAAAAACGTAAAGATAACATAAAAAAACTGTATCAAATTTTAATACTTATTTAGCTATAAATTGTTCTAAGCCGCAAATGCAATGCAGTAGGTACGTATCTGGGGATCCTATTAACTATGTAAATATTCACAGTGTTTATTCACAGTCTAACTGTATACGATAGTTGTAGGTTCAATTTTGATAGTGCTTATATATATTATTTTTAGTACAAATGTTTCTTACCGCTTAAACATCGTCAAATCAAAGTCAATTCGGCGTAAAGTGGGAAATACAAGTCATAATGGAAAAGAAATATCTTAACACTAGGTTCCCAGGTTCCCTATATAAACTAAATGAAGCAACTAAACTTAAATTGTACTTTGTTTTGCTCGCTACTCACTCATCCACTTCCACTGGTTGACTGGAAAAAATCTCTTATAGAGATAAGTTCACCTTTGTACACGAAATGTCTATATATTGTTTATTATGCACCTTTTTTAGTGCAATAAAGAATATTATATAAAAATATAAAGGAAATCGTAAGTTATGTAATAATTATATATTTTAATCAAGCTTACATTTTTATATATATTTTTAAAGCACTCAGACGCTGTTCTATGGTTTACTTTAATCTATATTTGCATACGTAACGGGATTGTATTACAGCTTTCCCGTATAACAATAGGAATGTTTGAAAAACTTGTATTCGCGTTTATAATGCAAAGAGCTCACCTTACTCTCGGTGTTGAAATAAAATTTACTTTTTTAATATTTTTACTACAATCTTTTACATAATTGATTACATTTTTAGCGAGGACACTAAAGAAGGAATGAATAACGTGCTCAGGTGAGTGACAGTGAAAAAAAGGAAAAGAGATACACAGTGTTGCGTAAACCCTCTCGAAGGAAGTCTATGAAGAATTTAATAACAGGGGAACAAGTGAAAGATTCTTTATCTCTGGCCACCTTGTTAGGGATAAAAACAACGGAAAGAAAACAAAAGATTTTGCAAGTTAGCAAGCAGCATTAGTGCGATGGTAATGGATTGATATTCCAAATTTATTTATTATTTTAGCTTCTCGCTCTCTTTCCCCACATACTCTGTTCCCCAGTAGGATACTCCCTTCCTCACTTTTTACCAAATTCTTGAACACCACACTTGTTTTATCAGAAATCACTTCCCCGATTTAAGTAAGAATCGAACTAACAACCATCCTGATAGCCTAAAATACATCTTATACCTCAATTAATTTAATATTTAATACCCAAACAGCTTCCAAACGACCAACTTATAACAATACCAGATCGTAACTTGGCTTAAGAAGAAAATAACTTGCCAGTTCAGAAGCAGTGTTGCATGTAAAACTGCATCACAATTGCATAGTACTGTACGTGCCGAATGTCTGTGGTGAATGGGCACGAACCCCCACCACAGAAATGTACCTCCAATTGGGAAAGATATTGAAAATATACCTTTTTTGCATAAAATTAGAATTTAAATTCCAGTGAATTGGGTTGGTAGTTAAGACGTTTGGTTTTTAATAGGGTTGTATACTATATTTTGTGACTAGGAGCTTTGTCTAAAGCACAGGGTGATGTTGATCGAGTTTCGGTGTGTATGAAAAAATTCACTTGAAATTCTCGTTTGGTGTTTATTATTTTTTGTTTTGTTTTTTCATTATTTCGATATGAGGATGTTGAGTTAAGCTTCACGCTCTATACCACTCATAGCAGATAGGCTAATGAAACCTGGGTATCTAGTGTTAAGAATGTGTGTTCCCATTAAGGCACTTCTGTTTCCCACTTTCCACCGAATTCTGGAGACACGGAGGTTGTGGTTCAAAATATACTTTTTTAAGCTTTCACAGGTATTTTTATTTTTAAACATGTGTCTTACATTAAGGCACAAGCATGTGACTTCCATCCATCCACAGGTTGTGGATTCGATTTCCATTTGAGTAAAAAAATATTTAATATTATCATTTCTATTCCAAAATTCAGCGGAAAGTAGGGCGCGGAGTGTTTTAACATTAGGCCCCCCTCTGCCTTGCTCTTTGCTGAATACAACGTGAACGTGACGTTTTCCCGCATGTTACGGTACACGGAGAGAACCTAGTGTTCAGACATTTTCGCAAATTTGAAGAATTACCGCAATCGGACCCACTACCATTCGGGTTTATACGTGGTTGGTTCGATTATCACTCGAAGTAATGAAATATTAATTTTCTTCTTATCCATTAACAGTTCCCAGGTTCCCTCTGCCTACCTAAATAAAAGAAAAACAATTTAATAAGAACACCTATGAATAGAATCGGTAAAATCGTTTAGATGCCTAATATATCCGGCAGTGACGTGTCTACGGGAAGGCTTATTTCCTTCTGTCAAAGCCAGCGAGCCGTGGAGCTTATCCATTACATAATAGAAAATAATAGAAAATGTTGCTGAACGTTTGTATATCTGTTTAAACAAATGATAGTTTTAGATAATGAAGAGAAAAAATGTAAAATTAATATTTTCTTTACTTCTCACTGTGTTCCGCATATGGTAAGGTAGGCAGAGGGAACCAAGTGTAAAAAAATCCCTTCCTCGCTTTCCGCCTAATCTTTGAAACATCGAATACCGCGTATCGGGTGACGTAACTTAACGCCGCGCTATGTCATGTTACCAGAGCGCATAAATGAAAATAAATGATTCCTTCAGGTGGAAATCGAACCTTCAGTCCTTCCATTTTACTACCAGATACCGGCCCCTTGCGTCGCAACAGTCCATATATACACAAGTTCGTATATAAATATATCATTAATGATTCAACAAAGTAAATAATATCAACAACAACAATACATATTTATTGGTAAATATATTATTTCTTATTAAGCTATTTTTAAATACAAACTCTGCAAATTCAGCAATATTTTTAAAGCAAATAACTATATAATTAATAAATATTTTAAACTTATATTCATTTATTTGCACGGTTATTAATTTTGGTTGTGTTTATTTTCATGCAAATCGTTTTATAAAAATTATTAATATTAATTATTATTATCGTTTTATAAACGTTTTATAAATTTGTTCAACTATATATATTTATGAAATTAGTTGTATAGAGGCCATCGTGGCACAGTAGCACGGGGTCTGTCTGTAACGGCGACTGTTACGGGTTCAATTCCGACTAAGGCTAAAGAATTATATTCTTTTTTCGCTCTGGTAACATTATAAAATGTAGCTTTAAGCCACGCTTTCCGCCACTCAACAGCTTCACGCTGTATCCCACACGTAGCAGACAGAAGGAACCTGGGAACCTAATGTTCCCTCTACCTACCCTACTACACAGAGAGAAGCCCAAAAAGTTACATATATACAGCTTTTAGAATTTTTTGTTCAAAAAATGTATATAATAGTGTAGCGCCACTTAGTGTAACTTAATGTTGGCCCGTAAAAAGGTTAGCGTTGAAATATTCTATCCGTTGTTCCGTACTTATGAAATATTATTAAGGTAAACTAAAAGCTTGCTTCGCTTAAATTTTCGAAAGCTTTTCATACAATTTAGTTTTTTTTTTCATAACATTCGTTGGAGTGATAGTGTTTGTTTTATTTCCACATATGCTCTTCTTGCAAGTTTATTTTAGTGAGCGAACGAAGTGTAGTGAAAAATCACTCTTTATTTCACCCAATCTCGAAATATTGAACATTAAGTGACTGACTTTAGCGCCGCGCCTAGTCTTTTTATCTCTCTCAGAGGAATTAATTATTTTAATTTCCTATTCTGGTACAAAAAGCGCAACTTTAGGCCAATCAACACGCTACATCTTAAACATTGAACGGAAAATGTGCAATACAGTGTCCTGTCACTAGGTTCCTTATGTTTCCCTGCTAAAAAACTGAAAAATAAAATAAAATATTTTTTTTGCTTATATTTTCTTTACGTTCAAATAATAATGACGATAAGGTAAATAGTATTTATATATTAATACAAAAACAAACAAAGCCTAAGCATTGCCTATGTATATTGTGAATTATGTAACCGGAGATTTAAGGCAGAGGAGGAAATGAAATCGGCCAAGACATCCCCGTCTGTATGGCCGCTGTCGCAGTCGCCTTATCTTCCTGATTTATGACATTATTTGTCTTTTGAGATATACAATACAATACAATGAGATTTGATTTTCATTTTGTAGAAATATAGCATAAGTTAGTGTTAAATAAATTATATGATGACTAGCAGCCCGCCCGCGGCTTCGCCTGCGTGAACGTTACTATTAATTTCTGTCCATGAGTACCTACGTCCTATAAGTGACGTCCATGCAAAATTTTACACTCCTAGCACTTGTAGCAACAAAGTTTCATACAAACTCTCAACCCCAAAAACAACCCCTTAGAAGTCGAATATTGCAAATTCCCGTCTTAGCGAGCACCTACGTCCTATAGATCCTAGCATTTGTAGTTTCTCAGATTTCGTGATGAGTGAGTGAGTGACCTTTCGATTTTATATATATAGATTTGATGAACCTGAGAACCTAGTATAAGATACTTCCGTTTTCCACTTTTAGCCGAATTCTTCAAGCGTGTTGAATAGCAGAACCCGACGGTGTGTTTTAGAATAGTGATGTTGGTAATTCTCGCTTAAAACTATACCCCGCATATATCAGAAGTAGAAAGCTGAAAAAGCCCAGCTTTAAGACATTTCATTCTCTACTCGTTACAGCCGCGAAATTAAAGTAATGCATTCCCTCGATTTCGAAATTATTGTTTTATTTGATAGAGCCCTACTTTCCTATTTATATTTTCCCCCAATGGTTATCGAACCCATAACCGTCGTATTTAATTAGATTGTTAAAATGATTATAGGATAGACATCCTTCTTTAACAGTACGCAGTAAATACACGGTCCAAAGTGAGATAAATGGAATAATATCTCCATTAGGCTTACGCTTGAATGTCAGAATAATAAGTTAAATAAGATAATGTTATACGTACTCGTATAAGGGAAATTAGATTTTCATAAATGGATTGGAAGTCTGGTGTGATTATTGAGACTAAAAACTATACAGTATGAGGTAATATTTCTTATCTTCACTCTCTATTCCGTTTATAATAATGTAAACAGAGAGAACCTAGTGTTAAAACACTTCTTTTCACTTTCCGCCCAATTTGCAAAACATTGTTTGTTGAATTACATAATTGTAGGCTTACGAAACCCTGAAAAATAATACAAAACAAACTAATTACCTATAATATATACTTAACGCTATATAAAAAATAATGAAATTATTATTATCTCCATCTCCATCTGTATATTCTCCACAATACCTACTATATAAAAGGACAAAACTTTGCTACGTGACGATCGTTGTGAGAAATGCAAATGACATAACGTATGAGACATGAATATTCCAGCCTTCGTTAACATGGAGAAATGAGATATAACGAATTTACCTACTTATTAGCTGAGATACATACAGATGAAATCATTGTTTACTTTAGAAAATTATCAAGTTTTGGGTTAAGGATTCGATTCCCGATGAAATGAAATAGGCTGCGAATTAAATTAAAGGCCAGCACCTGTAATCGCTATAGGTTGTGGTGTGGTTGTTCGATTTCCACACAAGGAAATATTTAATCAAATAGGAGGCAAATCACGGCGTTAAGATCCGCCTCTTGACGCGCAATGTGTTTAGAATTAGGTGGAAAGTGGGGAATGTGTGTTTAAGACACTTTTACACTTACTTACTTTTCACACTTACTTTGTTTCCAGGTTCCCTACCTACCCTACTATTTGTTAAATACAGTGGAAAGCAAAATAAATAAAAAAAAGGTGTTCACATTTTCCATCAGGTTTTTCCAGGCAAAGGAAACATAGTTGAGATACTTCGTTACCCATTTTCCATTCAATTTTTAATCAATGCATTGTGTGTTGAGTGACGTTCAGAGTTCTCGTTTCATCTATGAGAGCGAAAAATGAAAATTATGATTTTCTCAGCGTGAGATGATTTCAGGATTGAGTTCACAGCTATCACGTTTACAATTAGATTACTACTACGATTTTAAACTGAAATTATTATTTTACTTGTGCATACAATATGCATAGTTTTAAAATTTAACAAAGAGAAGAACAGTCTTTCTAATACTAAGATCAAAGAAATAAACATAATTTAAGTAGAGTTCCTCCAACAGGCACCCGCGCACTGACAGACAGATAGACAAGAAAGTTATGTCGTAATTAAAAATAAACTTTTTTATTCTCTGTGCATAATAATAGTAATTAAATCTAAATATCCATAAATTATCTATAAAAATAGCAAAGAATCACGTTGTTATATTTATTTTATTTTATTTGTTAGTATTTCTTAGAATTGCGCTATCTGTGAAAATTTCAACTGTTTAATTATGATAGTTCATAAGATACATCATACATACAAAGGGGAATTGTAATATTCCCCCTCGTTTACACCCCCCAAGGAACCTAAACTAAACGTCGAATTTCAGGGTTCCACGTGTTCTTTCTTTCGGATTTTATTTGTCTGCCAGTTACTCATATAAGAGTTTTTTATATATATTTACAGATTATACAGTGTGTCTAGCATAAAAGAGACAAAAACAAAAGAAATATAATACGTATGTATAAATTTGTATAGCGACAAAATATTCTACGATCTAGTTACGACTAGTTTTTTCATGAAAACTCACATTCGAATGCCACGGTTGTTTTTATACACTTCATATTTGCATATGTAACGGCGGCGTGCATTAAAAGTTTATATATGTTTTTTTCTAAATATGTGTCCTTTATAAAAATTATACTCGTTCGCTAAGTTAGAAATTTTGCGTTTTATGACAAAAAATTGTACTAAAAATAGTAGTTTTAGTTCTCACTCGACAGAGTTAATTCTAGACATACAAGAAACAATATCTCAAAAATTAAGTGGAAAATAGGACGCGGTGTTAATCGGCACACTGCCTGTATAGGCGTGGTGTTCAGTTACGCTGATATGGAGAATCCTAGCAATAATTTGTTTTCTCATGTAATGACAACCGTCACGTTTCCTACAGTGGCCAAAATAATAATAATTTCTTGGCAATACTATCAATATTTTTTTCAACTTTACGTTGTATCCTGCTAAGGTTAAGCCGATGGAACATAATGCTCCGTTCCCCACTTTCTGCTAAATTTCCAAACGTTTCGTGTTGACTGGCGGAACTGAACACCGGACTTTTGTCTTGTTACCAGAGCGATAAAATGAAAATATTAATAAATAATAATCCATTTCCCCGAGCGGGAATCGAACCCACAACCGCTGCATAACAGTCACACACTCTCAACTACTCAACTATTACGGTATTAATAATATTAAATAAAAAAAATAATTATGTCTTAACTAAAAAACTCACTAATACCCAATATTGGCAACATTTTCCGATGCTAACGTGATATCCGGTGATACGGTGGCTGGTTTCCGGCCGTCAGCGCCACTGTCGTCGAGATATTGGGTAATAAATAAAGTATATTCTTGTAACCGTTACCGTGCTTGTTTTTTAATATATTTTTTTTAAGTTCACGCTGTATCCCGCATTTAGCACGGTAGGCAAGGAACCTATTGCTAAGACAACCTGTTCCCACTTTCTGAAGAATTCTGGAGGCCTAAAATAAGCCTTTATTTGCTGACCATTGCAGAATAAACTATACAATAAAAATTTAAGACTTAAAAATTAAAAACATTTAAAAAGTAATTAATTCTAGCAGCCAGTTTTTTGGTCAGGTTGTCCCTCGACATAGGCCCCATCCTATTCCACTGTTCTCTGTTCCACGTTAACCTTCTCCATCCTTTTGGTAGATCGTCCTCCCATCTTTTTATTTGACGTCCTTTTTGCCTCTTTCTATTTCTAGGATACCATTCTATTACATCTTTAGTCCATTTATTTTTATTCAATATATAATTACAAACGTATCCTATCCTATATCTTATAAAACAAAGTCGCTTTTCGTGTCTGTCTGTTGTTTCTAACTCTTCTTCTTCTAAACCACCCAACGGATTTTGATGCGGTCTTCACCATTAAGTCGAGTGTTTTTCGTAGAAGGTTTATATATAGTTTATTATTTGTACATTCTTATGTAAATTAACACAAATACGATAAATGTGTATAAAGTCCTACCCGTTGAGACACTTTCGCGCATGCGCTGCTTTAATGGTAAATACTACATGAAAAAAATGTACTGGAGTATTGCTCCTCTTAATAGGATCTACAAAAAAGTCCGCGAGAGCATATTCGTATCTTTTAAGAATAACGTGTAGTGATCATTTTTCTGTCTAAAAATAATAAGTTCAATTTATTTTTTATTGTGAGGGATATTTTTCCATAATGGTATTAATCCTTATCCTTTAAAATACTTTATTAATTTTCTACGTTAAACGAAGGTAAAATTTGCTTTTTACAATATTTCGAAATTGCGAATAGTTTTACAGAAAAACGCATTTAATTGTTGACACATCCCGCCGTTGACACAACAGCTGTATGTTACTCAAGTTTCACTTATCCCTTACTCTCAGCATATAAATAAGTACAGACCAAAACTGTCTTTTACTGTTTTTCATTTTAATAAGTACTTTAGAAGTTGTTACAATATCAAAAAAATCCTTGCTAGCTGCGAAACGGCCCGCCACTCGCCATGCGTCCGCCGTGCCCGCTTGCATTACACGCATCGGTGGTTCAGTGGTAGAATACTCGCCTGCCACGCGGGCGGCCCGGGTTCGATTCCCGGCCCATGCATTCTATTTAATTTTCCTCACAGGCAGCCACGTCGTGCTTGCTTTTCATCAGGGACAGAATACCCCCTTCAGCATTAACCACAAGCTCGAAAAAAAAACCCGGCTGCCTCTATAGCAACGAAGATTTAGTTAGAAGCGTTTGCACGTATTGGGTAATTGGAGTTGAATGTATTATTTAAGCGCGATATATTTGGTTTCACATTTTTTGTAATAGTTAGTAGTAGGTAGGTTTTTGTTTATAATTTCTTCCGTTTAAAAATAGTCATTTAACTATCTAAAAATAGTCATTTAAATATATTTTATAAGTACTTAAAAAGATTAGTAGCACAGATTTAAAATTACGGTACCTACTAAAAAATCATTGCTGTGTAAAACAATTGGAGAATCCTTACTGAAACTACAAAAATGCGGGTTGCATTAGGGTTTAATTAATTTTCACATTATCTTAAGTGCTTTGCAAACATACATTACATGAATAATCCAGTAGTTAAAGCGGGCGAAGCCGCAAGAGGGTCGCTAGTATATTATATAACAATACATAATAGTTATAATATTCAACAAAACTTTAGATAAAACAATAAATCTATCTGACGTCGTGACGTGAAACATTAAATAGTAAGTAAAATCAACAAGCTAACTCCATTTAAAACCGACCGTTTCATTTATCATACCGCCACTAAACTTCACAGTGTCATCCGAATGCAAAATACATAACAAAATTCCAACTATCGCTATTAAATGCTTGCATAAACTATAAATTTCCACTGCAATTTAACTTCTACGAAACACGACCGAAATGAGAAAAAACTAAAGTTATGTGCATATATGTATATTGTATATTATTTTAGATGGAGACGCATCCTTAGCACTAAGGTGTCGGAGTTTGAAATAAAACGACGACATGAGCTCAATCTTAGACGCGACGAGCTTAAGGCCCGGGTACCTGAGGCTATTGATTATAATTATTTGGGGGGAGTGCTGACATGTAGTGAATGTGGCCGAACTTTTTCTGGTAAAGTCGGTTATGTCAGTCACATTAGAGCTCATCAAAGAAGCTCTTGTTAGCCAGATATCAGTCGCTGTGGCCGAAATCGGTCAGGAACTATCATTATTTTAGAAATTGTCCTAATATCTTCTCTTGATGAATATCTTCTCCCATAGTGACGCAGTGGGTCAGAGTCGAACTATTAACGTGTCGATAGTGGGTTCGATCTCCTCTCAGGGAGAGATCATCTATAACATTATTTAAATTTTCCTGCTCGTACGAAACGAACGAACGAAATGACGAAATTATTCTGACTTGACATGCGGCAGATAAAACACTAAAAAATGTTTAATTTTGACATCGAACCCACTACTATTACCTAATAGCTAACATGAAAATAATTTAAGATTTATAATTCAACGCGAGAAAGATTTCAATTTAAGTACCGCAATCCAATTTCACACGGCGTTGGCTGTAATGATGTCATTTTAAAGTTGAATTTCTGAATTAGTACTTTTAAGTTTTCCAAGTCTAGATACCTAGACCAAAGTTTTAAATGAGCTTATGATAAAGAGACTCTTTTACGCTACTTTATGATCATCTGAACTGCGTTTTCTTATAAGTTATTCACCATTTTTAGGTGGTTTTCTGGATATATTTTTTTCCATACAACGTGACATTGGTTTTGTGATGGCACGTTTAAAATGTCATAATTAGAGAACTGAATTGAGTAAAAATTTTAAACTCAATTGTAAATAGTAACATAATATAAATTAACATAATAATCTCAATACAATAAATAAATTATTAATGAAAGTTGTACAACTCCTAAATTACAGATTACCTGAAAAAGAAAGTATAATATATACTAAATTAAATCATAAGGAGATATTTTATAAAATGAAATGTAGCAACACTGTTAGTTAAAAATAAACAATTTTAAACTAGTCTATGCTCTAAGTGAATCTCGCATACGCCATAATCTGTGAAATTTATGGAAAATATAAATATAAATATAAAACCTTTTTGCTGTAACATAAATTCACATAAAGCTTGACCCATTGAGGATAAAAAAGTGTCAGCCAAACGTCCGTACTATTTACAAAAGTAACATTCAAAATGGCGTCATCCATCATGGCGGCTATGTTTGGCGGGAATAAATTTTGGTAAATCCCCGCGTCGTTGTCACAGCGTATATTGTAATTATGATATTACTAATTGACTTTAACAATGTACTTTTGTATTTGAATTCTTTTGTAAAAAAATAAGATATTTATTTTAATAAAATTTGCGAATTAAAGTACATAAAATCTCTCTATTTGTCTCAATTGAAGAGATCACTTAATAATACTAACTATATATAGAATAATTTTGCCGTCTGAGGCCGTTGTGACGCAGCTGCACAACGTCTGTCTGTATGCGCGACTGTTATGAGATGGATCTCCACTAGGGCGAATGAATTGTTTTCAAAATGTTGTAAATTGGCAGAAAATTGGAAACAGAAATTCTTAACACTTACTCTGCCTACTGTGTGTTTTCATTCGCTGTATCCCGCATCTTAGTGCGTGAACAATCAATTGAATCCACAACCGGCCGGTGCAACGGAATATACGGAAAAACTCTTCCAAAATGTAATATTATTTATCACTAATAAATGGATTTCTCTACAATCCTTTCACCCGCGAAGACCAATACGACAGTACAATATGTGTACGAATAAAGATGAAGCATTAACTATACTAACATCGTATCTGCCTGTCACACGTACAAACATACACACATACATGACAGATCACAATGAGAAAACTGTCGATCATAACGTGCTCTAGTTTTGTTATAATGTTGCTTTTATATAGCTATTTTTTTATTTTTAGCAGTCTTCAAGCTTTTTTCCATTTAGCATGGTAGGCAGAGGGAACCTAAAATTAAGATATTCCGTTCCAGACGTAGTATTTAGTGGTGAATTTACTGCATCGCTTTGTTCACTTGAGTGTAATTTACATAAACCTTACCCCCAAGTTGGAATCGAACCCACTACCATCATATAGCAGAAATACTATATTAACTATGCTAACATAATAAGTTAGTGCGTCGTACATGACAGCTCACAGTATGGGAGTCATCTATCGAAACGCGCCCCACTTTCCTAATAAATGTGCGTTGCTTTCGATGCTTTCATATATTTTTTCTGTCATATACCGACATCAAATATGTCCATTTAGAACGGAAATGAAACTATTGTGCTAAATATAACTTTTTTTTATATAATGGTTCTAGAATAGAGTGTGGAGAATGGATGAATATGTTTTATTTTAATTTCACGCTTTATCTCGCAGGGTAGGCAGAGGAACCCTAGATGAACCCTGAAGCTTATTGTTAAAACAATAAAAGAAATCTGGAGACTTATTTAGAAAACATATAAAAATTTGAACGTAGCGGGACTCGAACCCGCACCTCGTGGAAACCGACCATATTCTCTGACCGCTAAGCCATACGTTCTCACCAAGCTACGTCAAAATTCTTATACGCTTGTTATAACTTATTTAATTTAAATTAAAAAATAATTTTAATTTTAAAGGTATTATTTAGTTTAAAAACCTAGAGCTGCCACAAAGTTCGAGTCGCTAGTATATTTCATTACAAACCATGCATGACAAACTTCATTTCACGATCTATATTTAATGAACTTCTATAGAAGGAACTTTAAATAACTTCTAAGTTTTATAGCCAGCGGTTTTGCATTATATAGGCGTCTTATTTTCTATGATCTACTAGCCTTATATTATTAGAAGCAAAATAAAAATCATAGTTTTCTTTCGTAGAAGTTTTATATGGGAAATATAGGTATTTTATTTGTATGGCTTAGAGATGCAGTTATTATTTATTCAGCTAATATTTTGTATTTTCGTTCATATTTTTATTTATTTTCTCACACATATTAGTTTCCCTTTCACGCTGGTGGTGTCACGCTTATTTGCTCATAATTGAATAGACGGATTGAACCTAGTCTTAAAACACTGCGTTCCCAACTTTCAGCCGAATTCTGGAGGCATTGCAGTGGGAACTGCGATGAAGATGAAGAAATGATGATATAAGTTTGAATAAATATTTCATTTCCTCAAGTAGGGATCGAACCCACAACCAGTCGCGTTTACAAGTATACACTTGTACACCTGCGCCACGAGAGGTCTTTTAAAATGAAATAAGTATAAAACGGAGAAAGTAGGAATTTATAACTAAAATGAAAAAATAAGTGTTTCCCTCCCTCATTCTATATATGTAAAATTTGATATAACAGTATGTAGGTATATTGTCTCTTTAGTGAAACATCTGTGAAATTACATATATTATATGTACGAGTACACTCGTATGGGGAGAATGAACGCAAATGTAATAACAAATCTATAGGCAGTTGTCAAAGTCAACCATAACAAACACGTTACGAAGAAAAAATATCGGCTGGCGAAAATTATATTTGTTGGTGTTACTCACCTATGCGATGTAGGGTTTTGGAAACAGTTTTTTTTAATATAAAATTGACATATTTTATACATGAGGCCGTAGTTCTAAAGTGGCTAGACGAACAGACAATATCTGATTGTAAGCGAGTCGGTAGTGGAGCCGATCTCACACGTGGGAATAAATTATTTTCATTTCTTCGCTCTGGTAATAAGACGAAGTCGAAAATTAAGCTAATAGTGTCACTCGGAGTGTCTTAAGTCTAGATTTTCTCTGTAACTCTGCTGTACATGCAGAATATAGCCCAACTACGACAACCTTTTTCTGTATGGATAAATTAATATTACATAAGTAACTATCACAGTTATACTAATTGTAATTGTAAAATATTGATATATGTACACTGATCTATTACAATATTTTTATTGTTATAAATTATCATATTCTCGAACCTTTAAGAATACAAATTATACATGAAAAAAGCCTCAATAAGAAGAAAGACTACACAACCCTACTAACACCGCTATCACGGCAAATCACACGTCGCGCCGTGTCGCACATCCGCAAACATTAGTCAACGTAAAAAAGGGAGACAAATGAGGAAAAACAACTAGTCAAGTGCGAATCGGTCTCGCTCACCGACGGTTCCGTAACAACTTTTATATTACTAGAATGTAAGGTTTTTTTTAAAATTGAATAGGCTTGCATTTGACCGCATCAAGTCTGGTGAGCGTTGATGTGATCTGCGATGGTGCACGCTTGCCTAGTAAGAAACTATTGACTCTGTTTTTGAAGACCTTTATTTTGTAAGTCACAGGAAATACATATGCCGGCAATGAGTTCCAATCTCTCGCAGTGCGGATGAATGTAGCCTCAAAGCGTTTCGTTCGTACGGTAGGAATTTCTTCCATATTCTAAATGAACGTGATCTATAGAAATTAATAAACTTGAGCATGACACCGGCATACGTTACTTATTTTGTATGAAATTAACTACAAATATATTTTTTTTATATGATAATATTTGATATTTATATTTGTTTGATACCTCCAAGCGATCCTGAAATAAATGGTCTTAAAAGACAAACAGACAAACCGACAAACCGTCCAAATCTGAAAAAGCGTTCCGTTTTTACCTCCATTAAGGACACGGAACCTTAAAATAGGGGAACACGGAAAAAACAGAGTAAAGAAAAGAAAGATGGAGAATAGCGAATAGTGTACCGACACGGCGCGACCGACACGATGCTACGGGATGGGGTAATTTGTGCCTGTGAGTCGGCAACTCACGTGTTGCTTCGGTTGATCGAGTGGAGTTTCCTCTACGCGTGTTTATTGTATTTTTAAATATTCTTATGCTAGTTTGGCTAATAGAATTTTACTAATACTGTTTTAGTTTCGTTTTCTATAAGAAAATGATATGGGTATATAATTTACTGTAATAGTAATCATTTGGGCTCCATAATCAATTTTAGGCATCTAATCATTAATCAAAATAAATCGATTCCTAAATTATCTACAATATTCAAACTTAATATCCAGGAAACGTAGGTTCCAAGCCCAACAACGTTCTAAAATATTCTTAATATTTTTTCTTAATTTAATATTTATATCTTTATTATCTTTTTATAAGATTTTTTTTTTATTGTGAGTGGTGGAACAAAACGCTAAAATTTGTCCGTCCAGAGTTAGGAAACTAATGAACTTCATCAGGGACGTCTGTGGAAGCCGAACCCAGAACCATGAGGCTTACAGTCAAATTCTGTTCTACTGCACTACCATGACCTCATTATTATTTTTCCTGCTTATTTAGTAATTATATACAAAGGTTATTCTTATAAATCTCTTGTAATTTATAAAGTCACAATATATTTTTAAATTAAAGTCTGGAAGTAAAGCTATTTGTATTCGACAGTCACGTTGGTAGTAGGTCAGTCAATACTATCGATAAAGCTAATTATATAACTTACAAGTTTAAAATAGATTAGTGTTCAATTTCAAGGTTCCATATCTCAAAAGAATGTGCCCTTTCATCATCACTTTGTTGTCCATCTCTCCGTCTTTGAGGACTATTTAATCCAAGATTTCGTGTAGTTAATACCAAACATTGAAGTCTATAGTTCCTCGGAGCACAAAAAAAACAAGCTTCTTAGTCAAAGAAATCAAATTAATGATATCAAAATCATTATATCAAACCATAAGTCGTTTTCCGTGAACGTCAGAACCATCGTTCCTAGATCTGGTTACAAGCAAGTAGAGAACGGAGTGCCTTAATACACTCCCTCAAATTGGAATCGAATCCACAACTGTTACTTTTACAGCACGCTAATAGCCCTATATTTGGCCTCTAGATGTAACAAATCATATCATCAATTTATCTAAAGCTTAAGCAGTGATATGTGAAACAATAATATATGTGTTCCGTACAGCCATTAGGGGCACGTGTGTAATAATAAAATAAATAATATAGATTACCAAGGTGGGGCGGCGGTAATCAAAATAAACGGTAATACAAGGATAAGACACGCTATTATCCCCATATGTGTACGTTGGACACTGGTTGTATGTAGCACATAAGAAGGTAAGTTTATATTTATGTCCCCTATGTTTCTTAATATTTACTACTTTACCCATAGATTGTTTTACTTTTACAATAGAAATAAAGATGATCGAGTAAATTTGACAGATGCGGGTTTCTGTAAATGCAACGTGTGTCTCGCAAAGCAGAATAGGCAGAAGGAACCTTGTACAGGTTCCCTATGTTCCCAGCACTGCTTATTTTTTCAATAAGTCTTCCAAAGCGAAAAAATGAAAATAAAATAAAACAATTAATTAAAGAAACTTTTTTTAAAAAAAATCTGCACTTTATCTAACTAGAATAAAAAATATTGATAATTGAACTCACTACCATTGTGTATAATAATACAATTTCCCACTAAGCCGCAAGGGTTCAAAATAAATAATAAAAGAGCATTACCTGTATAAAGACAAGCGGTAATCGTAAAGAACGACACATCGAGGTTATAACTGTGAATAACTGGCACGGTGTGTATTTAATCGTACCACATAATGGAGATAGCTGCGTTGAGTTCAGTTTTATATATATTTGTTTTTATTTAACTCTCTGGAATATTCTAGAACTGAAGAAATAATATATAAATAGAGTTTTGTTCTATTCTATCTTTTTTTTAAATATAGAAAAAATATAAAGATAATATGGAGAGTGGCGGAATTTAACACCGTTGTTTCTATTACTAAGCTGGGGAATTATCTATGTGTATTATAAATGTATTAGTTGCTATAGCTTCACGATGTATTCCTTACATAGCAAGAAGGCAGAAGGAACCTGACAACCTTGTATTAAGATAGTCGGTTCCCCACTTTCCGCCGAATTCTTGAGACATTGCGTGTCAAGTGGTAGAATTCTCTTTCTCTCTCTCTGCCTACCCTGCTATATGCGTGAAGCTAAAAAAATCTCACCGTCATTATAAAATATATAACATTTAAAGCTCACCAAGTAATGGTTTTAATATGCCGCGCGAAGTTTTAAGGCACCCACATTATCCAAGCCTCATGTCATTTGTTCTGATTATTGTTACTCCCTTGCGCTCTTTTATATTTCTATTAAGTTAAATTTACTTTTATGAAATACTTGCTTTTTCCTGCGGCTTCGTCTGCAGCATGATATAGCGTTTCTCGTTAAAGGGAATTTGTAACACTAAAATATGTTTCTTATTTTTACTTATTAATATTTTTCTTATTTCGTGAGCTTAGCTCGTTTATTCAGACAAACTCGTATAGATTTATTTTTTTCCCATTTGGTCACAGGTTCCCATTTAGGTTCCCATTAGAGTACAGTACATTCTATACGGCAGAGTTGAGGCATTGGGTTGTGAGACTCCACGCTACGCTTTGTCTTGTTATCAGAACGAGAAAAATAAAAAAACTACATTTTATTTTACCGGATGGGAATCAAATCCACAATTATCACGCTTACAGTCACTTGTGCCCCTGCGCCATAACGGTCTTAGAGATTAATGTAATTGACGCAGACAAAGCTATAACTATAAAGCTAATTTATATTTACATATTTAATTAGATAATTGTGTTCATTTCAAATTACATCCTAATTGTATATTCGTTGCAACTGTTTTTTTATTCTTAGCATATTCTGATAGTCCTACCCAAAATAAATTTCTTAATAAAATTTGTTTAGAAAGCTTGTGAAGTAATATTTTTTTATAGAAATTTCCTGTAAAGTAAGGTAAGCGAAGAGAAAATAGACTTAAGACTCTCCGTTCTTCTCTTTCCGTCCAAATTTCAGTATTCATGTTGAGTGGCGAACTCAACGCTACACTTTGATGCAGTTTTCTATTTTATTTATATATATATATAATAACATGTTAATAAATATATAACTACGAGTAAATTCTCTACATTACAAGTAAATATATAAAATATGTTTCCAAAGAAAACCCAACATAATTGCTAAATTAATTACAAAAATATTATAAAAAGCAACTCCTGTAAAAGGTACGCGATGAAAGGAGCGTTCCTACGACGTTCATTTTCCAGCCTGGCGTAGGTTTGAGAAAAACTTATCGAATGAAATACCTACTGAAAGATTGTAATATTTTTATGTGACATTTATTTTTTTATTATTTTTTAATAAATAATGTTTTACTAATATTATAAAACTGAACAGTATGTTTGGTTGAACGCGCTAATCTAAGGAACTATTGCTGGAACCCAACGTTCCCCGTCGAGGAGACCTGTTTTATAATTAAATTTTTATATATGCCGTAGTAAGGAATCGAACCTACAACCATAATGTTTAAAAAATCGCATACATATTGTACTATTAATTACAATTACAACGTAATTACAGTCTTCCCTGAACGTTGCGCCTTCAAAAATTTTCATTTATATTACAAGCCTGTTTAACTACACTTTCAACATAGTACAAAGGAATATTAAAAAATATCCTTTTTTCTCTGCTCTCTTTGAAACACATTTTAATTTTGGCAGCTTAGTTTTGAGAAATAATTTCGAGGCCGTAATGGCAAAAGGCACAGATTTCGGGTTCGATTCCTAGTCGTGGGAGTGAACTTTCTTGTTTAAAGAAACAAAGCGCGGCGTTGAGCTCTGCCACTCAAAACGCAATGTCTCGATAATTGAGTGGTAATTGGGAAACGATATCTATCGTGAAGCTAATTTTATTTTATTTATTTAATTTCTACAATCACTCGTATACAGCACCGTAGTTTCATAGATAATAGTGTTAAAACACTCCGTTCTCCACTTATCACCTATGTTAAAATAAATTTATATATTTTTTTAAGTATCAACATTTAAAAATCGAATCACAAATCCATTGTTTACAATGAAACACTATACCCACTATGCCATTACAGAGTATTTTGAATGTAAAAATATTTTCCAGGATAAGCCAGCGCGATGACGGGCCGGGATTCCCCCTAATCCCCTACAATCCCGGGGTACTGGTGAATTTGAACGGGATAACGTTACACCTCGGCCGGTAATATATTTTATACGTGTTCCATGGGCTGAATACCTAATTGAGTTGAACATTATAGTAAAATATTAAAAGGCATATAATTTACTAAGATATTAGTATACAAGAAAATCATTTATTCTTGATAACATCATGGAGACACTTCACGTCCCATATTGAATGTTGAGTGGCGGAATTCAACGCCGCCCCTTGTCTAAGACGTACAAGTTATTATCTACATTTATTTATTTTGTACATTATATCCTTTACTTGAGGCCAATCTTGACGCAGGGGCACAAACGTGCGACTGTAACCGCGACAGGTTATGGGTTCGATTACCACTCGAGAAAATGGAATGTTTAATATTGTCGTATCCTCGCTCTACTAACAATTCCAGGTTCCCTCTACCTTTCTATGTGGAGGATACATATTCTTATAGGATACATAGCGTGGAGCTAAAAAACCATAAATATTAATAAAAAAGATTTAATAAAAAAATAGTACAGTTGAGTTATTTATTATCTTATTTTAGTGTTAGAAGTTAAATAAAATAAATAAAGTTGGAAAATCTTATTTTTTTCTGTCTACATGTGGACATCATTCGTTATCTTGAGACGTAAGTTAAGGCGGTTGAGCGGTAAACCGATTTAGTCGAGACGTGAGGATTCACGAAAATATGATTTATATATCTTTCGTCTACTAAAATAAAATACTGTGTAAAAGATTTAAATTTTTTTTAATGTCCACTTTTTTTTTTTCTTAGGAAAGATTATACTTTTAAAAAAAAACATATAAAAATTGACGCAGTATTTCAACCCGTGTCTCGTGGTTTCTAAGAAGTGATTGAAATCCCCTTACGTTCTATTTTTTGTACGTTTTCTAAAAAAAAATAGGCCATTCGTGACACAGAAACACAAGCGTGTGACTTTAAGCGCGACTGGTTGTGGGTTCGATTCCCATTCGAGAAAATGGAATATTTAATATTTTCATTTTCAAAGTTGACAAAGTTTGTTGAGTATAGTCAATATTACATTAGTTACTTGATAACTAAGCTGATTTTAACATGCTAGCTTTTGTTTAAGCTTATTACCAAATAAAATATCAATTCTTTTTTTTTTCAGAAAAATACAATGAACGAGGAACATCAAAGAAACATTAAAAAATTTTGTTTTAGATTTGCCAAGGCGGGGAAATGACAATATTTCATTCCTCAAGTGGGAATCGAACTAACAACCATCGCGTTAACATTCCGCTTCCCCGACAATGTGCGATTTTTAATTAACTATATTAAACATTGTAAATGTAACAAAATTTATTAACACCAGCAACCTCAGCAAGTAACTTTTAATAATTCAAAAGTAGAAGTAAGTAGTTAACCAGTTTGTTCTGACACTATAAGAAAGTTTGAAATTAAGTTATACGTATACATATAAATTGTATATTCTTATAATATGAATATGAGTGCATCTGTGCAGTGGCACAATGGAGTGACTGTCACGTGGCGGTTGTGGGATCGATTCCCACTCGAGAGAATGAATTATTATCTATTGATATTTTCATTTCTTGACTTTGGCACTAACAATGCAAAACTTCGCGTTGAATTTCGGCACTTAACACAAAATGCCTCCGGAATTCGGCGGAAAGTGGGAAACAGAAGTGTCTTAATGAGAACGAAGTGTTTTAATATTAGATTTCTCGGTTTAATGTGCCTACCCTGCTATGGGCGGGATAGAAACAAAAAATAAAAACAAAATAGAATCCTCTTTAAAGTCAGTTAATAATTTAAATTTATAATTTGACAGATTATTATCATACTACCTACATCAGGATTTTGTATTATAATGCCAAACTACGAACAAAATAGTGTGACAGTACAGTTGTGCATCGCGATGAATGAGTTTCGCGCTATGGCCGAACCGCTCGTTTCGCTAATTGTTAAAAACTTTTAATTGGCCACAACTTTCTGTTTCGAGTATAATAAACACGGTACGGAGAAAGCGGAAATAGAAGAAAGCTCGCGAGTTAATTCAATTTAATTTTTGTATTCAATACATATAAAAAAATGTATTTGATGTAGTATGGAAGATAAATAAAGAATGAAAAATAATCTACTATTGGTAGAATTTATCAACGAGAACCCAAAATAATTTTTATATTCAATCAATCCATAGTATATAAAAAAGTTACATACTATTATAAACAGTTATTATCCAATTCCAACAATATTTCATACAATATGACAAACTGTACACATGTTTTTTGAAGTTATAATTTATATAAAATGGATGAAAATTGGATGAAAATCTCAGCATTCCACAGTTTTCTGTCTGCCTCATAACGCCTAAGAAATATATAAAGTTAGAAACTTAAGACAGAATTCAGTAAATATTCAACACTATTAAAACTAAGTTTAAACTTAAAACTTGATTTCTACCGTGAGCTGACCGGACCTATATATTAAGGACTACGTTGAACTAGCAAAAGTAACTGCATATATGTATTTCCACCTAAAAATAGTCGGATGGAGAGGTACTAGCGAACAAAAAGAGAAAGAGCGAGAAAAGCAGAGGAAGTAAATCAGTTCTATGGAGCGGGGCGTAGTCATGTTAAAATATAAAACTTTTCTTCTTTTATATAAAAAGAGTCTGTTCCACCTAAGCATTATCCTCTAATTTATCTTTAGAAGTGGAAGCCAGGCTTTAAGTGATTTCAGAGCTTCCTAAAGAAGAAAAATTAAGAGAAGAAAGTTGGGAACGGAGTGCCTTAAAACGACCCTCTACCTATCCTGCTATAAACGGGATAGAACGAGAAGCTGAAACAAAAATAAACAGTAAAATTACATATATCTCACTATAAACAAGTATACCAACGTTAGCGACAATTTTTAAAGCTGTCATTCCATTCCCAACACGCACGTCATAAAGGGAACTTAGTATTCATTTGCCGCTGCCATCGTCAGAGGCGTCATAAATTCAGATTACGCTACTATTTACTCTTACAGGGATATATTCACACGGCAACTTCTTTATTACTGGAAACTTCCAGAGATATATTAGTTGGAGTGTGGTACCCACTTTGTTTTATATGGGCTTGTGTTTGGGTGTAAGGTTGAATGATTTGGTTCTTTTAGTGTAGGATTTAAGTCAGTCAGTCAGTATGGTAAGGAAATAAGAGAAGAAGAGATAATAATACCATAAGAAAAGTATGGACCAAGTTTCTGTAGTGGTATTGAAAAAATAAAAACTCATATGTGATGTAATTATAGCCTATAGTCTTCTTCGTTAAGTGGACTATCCAATATTTTAGAGTTTCGCGTAGATATAGATTTATAAATTACACTTTTTACGCCTAATGCTTTAAATACCATAAAATATACTCGTATATTATGGTTTGTGGTGGATATTTCCACTATTGGTCATGTCTCTATCATCAGACCAGCTCGATGATGCCATATTATTGTTCTACTTTTTAAATTCTTCATAATTACAAGTCGCCCTAATATAAGCATGTTAAAAAATAGAGAATGGAGTGATTACTCACTTTGTGATACAAAAAACAAACTGCTAACACTATATGGTACTTTTATTTCCAAATATATCACACGCTAAAGGAACATCCGAGATAACCTCGTTACACCTTTGTTTTATTTGTTTTACAACAGTCAGCTAGGTCAATTAAAATTTGATTCAAACCACTATTGTGGCGCAGTGGAATAGTTTGGCATATGCGATGCTAGAGGGTTCGATTCCAAAGTATAAATAGTATATCTATTCAAAGTTATTACTTTTATACTTAGACACCGCTATGAGCTGTTTTCGCCTCCCTTGTGTATTTTGCTATTTTTTTTGCTATGACTCACTCTCTTGACGTGCCCAAACCACCTGGGCAAGTACTTCTTCACTATGAAATCCTCGTTAGTACCTACCATTATGTTTTTTAATAAATTAAAACTGTAAATTTTATAGTGTTTTTTTAAAAGAAAGAAATTGGGCTATTATTAATTTTTAGTAATTCCGCAACTGTCATTCACCTTTTATTTCACGAGTGATAGATCCAATAAGTGTTAACGGACGGACAATTTTTACACATTACTATTGAAAATATTTTTGACTTTTATTATATTGTTATTTGTCGAGCGAATGTTCGCTTCACAAAAGCAATTTGAGTAACCATTCTAGTTAATTGGTGGTTCAATTGCAGTGTACATGTTATGTATTGGTTGTATTCGACCCAAGTGTAAAATACAACGGATTCTAGTGGAGAACGTAAAGATTTGTCACTATTTATTTTTAGCTTCTCGTGTCTATCTCATTTAGCAAATAAACCTAGTAAGAACCTACTTATTACCACTATTACTAGTCTAGTTACTTATTAGTAGTATTTTCTCCACTTTTTGTCTAGTTTGAAAAAAACCCCATATACGATCACCTTGTCCGTCTGTCCGTATGTTTGTCCGTCTATTCAACTAAATTATTCATGTTTACATGTTAGTCTTTAGGCTAACTAATATCAAATCCAACCACAAAAGACAAGAGTGTTTATGCAAAGTTATTACTATATTTTGTATGAAATTTACTAGACACTAAGTTCCCAGGTTCTCTACTCTGTTACCTCTGGAACCTTACGCCACTGTCATTCCCCCAAAGTACGAGCTAAGGCACTATATGTATTGGGCTAACAATCAAACACTGTTTCATTACGCCACTACAGACTAATTTTAATGTACAATTATTATTTTCACATACTCTTAGATAATGTGTATACTAAAGCGAGTGCTATGTTATATTAAAACAAATATTCTAGCGAAATGCATACATCGCCTCATATTGCTTCTAACTAAATATTAGAATACATGTATAACAACTATATTTTAATAAGAACAGTCGTATATTATAGCCTTCTATTCGCCATTATTCCAAATACTAAATGTTTTTAAATGTGTCTGTATATATATATATAGATATAGTTTGTCTAAGTATATAAGAAATTGAGGTAGTCGCGACCTTAATTGTGATAGTTTGGGTGGGTTTGAGTCCCACTCGAGGGAATGAAATCTTAAGGTAATATTTTCTTTTCTATGCTCTGAGAAAGAGGGGGTGCGCGCCGTTGAGTTTCGCCACTGCCAATGTCTCGAGAAGTTGTTGAATAGAGTGTCTTAACGCTAGGTTCCCTCTGAACATGAGTGCTTATGCCAAGTTTTTTACTGTATTTTGTATGATATTTACTAGACAATAGGTTCCCAGGTTCCCTCTTCCTACTATGTTATGTGCGGAATGCAGCGTGAAACTCATTTCTTTATTTTTTATTTTTTTATTTCGCTCTACTGCCGAAGCAAAGCGTGGCCTTAATTTCCGCCACTAATCACACAATATCTCGAAAACCAGGTGGAAAATGAATGAAGTATATGGGGATACAGCGTGTAGGGAATTCAATTTAATTGTTCTTAAAATCATTTAAATTCTACTTAATTCATACAAAATTGAATCAATTTAAACCTCGTTCTCACGATAGCACTTAAAAACAAAAAAAAATAGAAAAAAGTATAAAAGTTTTAAAAATCAAAACTACAACAATCCAAATTAACTTCCCCCGGCCAGGATCCAAGCAATTTCCTGTTTTCTATTTCACTTAAAAAATGTAGGAACGAAGGAATTCGGTCTCGCGTCGAGAATCAACTTGCAGTTCCAGTTCGTGAGATTATTGTTACCGTTTTAGTACAAGTTGTAAGAGGTATCTTTTTATTTCATTTTTCTTGTTTTTAAAGAGAATTTAGTGGTAACACATCTGACAGCAAGGATCGTGAGTACGATTCCCATTCAGAGATATGAATCTTCATTTTTAGACAAGACAAAGAGAACCTTGAATTCCACCACCCGCAATACTTTGGTTCTAATTCAGGTTCCCTCTACGTACCATGCACATGTGTAAATAGTTCTTAATAGTACAAGTTATAGTTAATGGAAACAGTATGTCCTAACACTAGGTTCCCAGGTGCCCTCTACCTACCCTGCTATCAGCGGGATACAGTGTAAAGCTATAAAAAAAAACAATATACTTTTATAACTTGAACCCCACATTCATTGGAGTTGGCAGTAAAAATCTGATGAGGCCTAATGACGGAGATCCTTCTCGCGTTCTTTACGATGTCTCGATTCGACGGCATTGAAATTTGTGAGCGTAATAAACTTAAGTATTTCAAGTATTTTCTTAGGATCGTGTGTCGTTTCGAGCAATAAAAAGAGCTAGGGGTAACCTTATCTTCACTCAGTTGTATTATACGAAGTTGACTTTGAAAGGTCTTTTTAGGAATTTTCAAATATATATTTTTTTAATAAACAAAAGATAAAGAAAATATATACCTAATGATAGTAATATGCGTACAAAGGATGACTGTCTCTATGAGGGAAAAGCGAACCTACCAGGTTAAAGCAAGGTAGGTAGAGGGAACCTGGTAACCTCGTGTTAAGACACTCTGTCCCCATTAAGACACTTCCGTTCCCGACCTACCGTCGAATTCTCGAGGCATTGCGCGTCGAGAGGCGGAACTCGTTACTAGAACGGGAAAATGAAATTATTAAACTCTCCTGAGTGAGAATCGAACTAACAACCGTCGCTTGTACAGTCGTACTCCTACGCCAATACGGCCTCAATTTAATAATTACTAAAGTAAAATTTAAAAGGAAAACAAACATTTCCGCTTTGTTGCATTTTATTCTGAAATTTTATTTACATTTCGCTTTATTTAATTCGTCAATATTTAGTATTTGGATTGTGCTTCTTTAATTATAAATTACTTATGTAATATGTATTGGTAATCTATATATATAAAAGGACTTTTCCTCACTGACTGAGGTAAGACGCACGCACAGCCTTAACCGCTGATGGTAGAAATGTTAAATTTGGACAAAAGTTTACTTTCGTAATTTGGACATCCAGTAAGAAGGGATTTTGAAAAAATTTTACCCTAAAGGGGTGAAATAGGGGTTCAAAGTTTGTATGGAAAAAAATTTAAATCGGCACCGATTTTTATAAAATTTAAAATTTAGATTTTTAAAAGTATTTAATTGAACACGTGTTTCATCGTTTTCTAGAATTCTCCCCCTAAGGGTGCAAATAAGGGGTTGAAAGTTTGTATAGGTTTTTTTTAAATCGGCACCGATTATTATAAAATTTGAAATTTAGACTCTTAAAAGTATTTAATTGAGCACATGTTTCATGGTTTTCTAGAATTCACCCCCTAAGGGTGCAAATAAGGGGTTGAAAGTTTGTATGGAAAAATCTTTAAATCGCCACCGATTTTTATAAAATTTGAAATTTAAACTTAAAAATATTTCATTGAACACATGTTTCATGGGTTATTTGAATTCACCCTTAAATAGGCAAGCGAAGCTGCGCGCGTCCGCTAGTTAACAATAAATACTATATATTATTTAACATCTGTTTATTTACTTTAAAGGATGAGCGTTTTATAGGTAGTATTTATATTATAAATAACAAATTTTAAATTTTTTATTATGTGTTTTTCCTTAACTTTACGCTGTATCCCGCATATAGCAGCAATAGGGAACCTAGTACCAGTAGGTGCCTCACTTTTCGCCAACTTGATCTAAAAGTAATTTGTACACTTGAGTGGAAATCGAACCCACAATCGTCGCGTTTACAATCAGACGCTGTGCCTTTGCGTCACGACGGTCTTAACAATATTATTAAGAGTTAGTGAGTTAAGACACTTTCCTCTTTTTTTCCCCCTCAAATTTGAGAGATTGCCTTTATTAATTTCCTTGGCTGACAGACAACGTATAATATAAACATAACAACAGGACTTAAGTTATAATTTGGTTTGTTCAATTTGGTATGTTAAGCAGTAGGGAGCAATAAGAAAAGATTATTCGAATTCATACATTTCACGTCATAAGTTCTACGTAGATAAAATTGGGGATTAATACCATTTTATAAATAAATGGATATACATACATAAATTCTATAAGTTCATATATATAAATATAAATCTATATATATAAAATCGAAAGGTCACTCACTCATCACGAAATCTCAGAAACTACAAGTGCTAGGAATCCCAAATTTTGCATAGGAGTTACTTATAGGACGTAGGTGCTCGCTAAGACGGGAATTTGCAATATTCGACTTCTAAGGGGTTGTTTTTGGGGTCGAAAGTTTGTATGAAACTTCGTTGCTACAAATGCTAGGAGTCTCAAATTTTGCATAGACGTCACTAGGACGTAGTCATGGAGACAGAAATTAATAATAACATAGTTGACGCGGGTGAAACCGCGAGCGGGCCGCTAGTATATATATAAAATCGAAAGGTCACTCACTCATCACGAAATCTCAGAAACTACATCTGCTAGGAATCTGAAATTTTGCATAGAACTTATTTGTAGGCCGTAAGTGCTCACTAAGAGGGGAATTTGCCATATTCGACTCCTAAGGCGTTGTTTTTGGGGATGAAAGTTTCTATGAAACTTCGTTACTACAAATGATAAGACTCTCAAATTTTTATAGGACGTAGGTACTCATGGAGGCAGAAATTAATAGTAACGTAGTTCACACAGGCGAAGCCGCGGGCGGACCGCTAGTAGTATATATAGATTCAACATAAGACAAATCTAATATTGATTTAATAAACAATACAAATGTTTTATCAAAGGACATTATACAACAATAACTGAGCTGAAGTCAGTGTCGTTGACGCCGCGTGACGGAGTCGCGACGGCACGTGACTCGACTGCTATAGCTGTGTCCAAGTGGAAAACTGTGAAATTACTAATATTTATATTGGGAAGAGAGGTTTTTGTTGTCTTTTTTTTGACGTGATAACTTAATACATATCTTATATCTTACTAGCGGCCCCCTGCGGCATTCATTTCATAAACAGAGTTGACTGACAGTCAAATGTGTCAAATGTCAACGAATAATTTAATTTACTCGTTCAGAAATAGCCTTTAATGTTAAATTATTGACTAAAAACGAACAATTCTTCGTTTCTATCCAAAAAAGTGGCGCAGTGGCTCAAATGTTCCACTGTAGACGTGACGATTATGGGTTTGATTTCCACTCGGTACACAAGGGTAACCGCGGCGTTGAGTTCTGCATAATGTCTTTAAAAAAGTAATAACATCAATATAACGCTTTCACCCTTAACTTAGGGTAGGTAGATGTTCAATACACAATGTCGTCACGAAATCTGACATAGTATTTACTATTTCCGGTCTCTGTGTTGTTTCACTAATTCAATTCACACCGGATATGTGGCAGTTTACTCTCTCACTCTTTGAGGAAAAAAAATATGATATATTAAGTCTTTTAGAGAGTTCGAGAGTTCGAATTCGAGAATCCTGATGAATAGATTTATTTTTCACAAAAATAGCACTAGGTATATTCCTATTTTTTTCACACAAATTTCATTCAATATAAAAATTGAACACATACATTAATTGACTATAACGTTTTCTAAGAGTAACGGGCGCGGGTTCAAATCCAGTTACATTAAAAGACAGACAAAAAAAAACAAAACAAAAAAACATCACGACACATGCACATCTCATTTACGTGCATTTCAACCCCGTACCCAATTACCAAGACCCCTTCACAATCAACAATGGGTTCCGCGTCAGTGCTCTTATCAATTAAAAGATATGAAGGCGTAATGATAAACAAATATATGAAACAATTGCAAGCGAAATGGAACCCTTCGGCTGTAATAAATTATTGTTTGCATACACTAATTGTAGTGTTGTTAAGGT
This sequence comes from Heliconius melpomene melpomene, assembly GCA_000313835.2. Taxonomy (NCBI): domain Eukaryota; kingdom Metazoa; phylum Arthropoda; class Insecta; order Lepidoptera; family Nymphalidae; genus Heliconius; species Heliconius melpomene. The sequence goes on along the minus strand of HE670370.1, from coordinate 19,443 downwards.
GATTCAAAAATGTTACTTGAGACTGATTCTGTCAATCGATTCTATTTAATTATTGAACAAGTAATCTTATGTGAGGGAATAAACTATTTAATGTTTCCATTTCTTCATTCTAGTACAATACAAGGCGCGTCGTTGAACTCCGCCAGTCAACACGCATTTTTTCATTAAAAACCTCAGATCAAACCCTTCACTGCAATCACAACGTAATAAAAAGAATCTTTAATCACCAAAAGGCAGAACGACGTAACACCTAAACCTACATCTGTGCCAATTAAAAAAAAAAGAGTGAGCAAAATGGCCGGATTGTAATTTGCGGCGGGTCCCCGCGGAGCATTTGTCAAACGGTGACGTTTGAAAAATTTCACCCGCGCAATACGGGGAGTGAAAGATTAAATCAAGAACAAAGATACAATTTTCTGCGCAAAATTGGTTATTTTGCGGGTGAGCTAATTTCATTTGTTTATTATAATTTTAGAAATTGTAAGAGTTATTTATGGGGATATATTTTTGAGGGTGGCGTGGCGTGCAACTGTAATCGCTACCTTGCTCTGGTAACGAGGCAAAGCGCGGCGTTGAATCCCGCGAAAGAAGGGAACGGAAGTGTCTTAATGGGAACGGAGCGTCATGACACTAGATTCTGGAGTTCTTTCTGCCTATGCTGCTATATACGGAATACAGCGTGCAGCTTTTAAAAAAATATTTAAATAAGATATATATTCCCTTAGTTAAGTAGAATCAAGAATGTTTCTTCATGCTATAAATATTTGCTTTCCTCGAGTGGGGACCCAACCCATATCCAGTCGATTTTACAGCACACTTTGTGCCCCTGCACTACGACTGGTAAATTTTTAAATTAAATACTTTTTGTAAAAAATATTTATATATTTTTTTAAAAGAACGAAGGAGAGACTCTAACGCCACACAATATGCAATTCCTTAAAAATTCGGCGTTAAATAAAAATAATAAGTCCAGTTACTTCCAGCAGTTCAGTATCTTCATCAAATCCGCTCCCATCGTTCTATCATTTTAATCGGTTTTCGGGCAGGTGCGAAGTGTCCCGCGATTTAATTTCATCTCTGAGACTGGTCAATTGTCACGGATTTCCGAGTTTTGCTGTTATTTGCCGAATCGCTTTGGTTACTAACGCCAGTGTGAGTATGTAATGCTTATTGTACTGTGAGGTTCTGGGTTTGAATCCCGGTTTTGAAATCAGTTGAAGTCGCGTTCAGTTGTAATTATTTGAATGAAATTGGATATTGAGGGTCTTGTGGAATGGTGGCACAGCTTCTACATATAAGCGCAACGGTAGTAAGTTCTATTTCTACTGAAGGGATTAAATATTTTTTAAAAAATTATGCGGAAAATGGGAAAAATAGTATATTTACACAAGGTTACTCTACTACCCTGCTATTACCTGCTTTAGCTTAAAACGAATCTAAGAACAAACTATTCAATTTATAATGCGTTATTAGTTCGAGAATAGTATTAAATATAAACCGACCAAATTGAGAACAGTCCTTTTAGAGGTCAGTTAAAAGTAAAACAATACAAAATTAACATTTAAATATTTGCCAAATCCTCTTAACACATTCAACAATTTCATCACAAAGGGTTATATAATTAAATGGCTGTATATTAGTATTCTGAACTACGTAGAAGTTTCACATAACTCAGCTAAACAACGGCCATCAACTACAATCAAGTGTCATAACTCAATAATGTAGCAAGCATGTACCCACTGCTGACTTGGAATAGTTGGGGATACCAGTTCGTGTAGTGGTTGATTTGTGTTATATTGTATAGGTATTGGGTTCAAATCCTATTTGCAGAAATTATGTTAAAAATATATTTTCCTTTATATAAAGTCAAATAACATTTTAAAGATCCGTATGATTTTAAAGAAACGTGTTTCCAATATATCCCCTAAATATAGGCAGACAGAGAGCTACAAGTGCATTCGTTCTCCACGTTCCGCCTAATTTTCGACAAAAAACGTACCGGGTTTCGTCTTCTTACTAGAACGAGAAAATTATAGTAATTAATTCCCCACATTGGAAATAGAACCCCATAATCATCGCATTTAGAGTCAGCAGTACAGCAGCAGTACGCTGTGCCACGTCGGCCCCAAATAAATATTCCAGATTATTAATATAAAAATAATATATTATTACTATATTTAATAAAAAATAATCCCCCGAATAGTATACATCATTACCTTTAAATCCAACATCAGAACGACATCCACTATTATTTAAACAAACAAGCATAAAACTAACCAAATTAATTGGTCACATGTCAGCAAAGTTGACATTTTGTTAGTACAAATCTCTGTTTAACAAGCTAACTAAATTCATCAATAATATACTTATAGTCGAATATACTCGTTGATAGGGTGTAGATTCGGTTCCCAGCCAGGGGGTGACGCACAATGTTTTTCGTTATCTACAAACTCGCCCTATATTTTCCTGTTGAAGACAGATTTTGTTGAGATTAGGGTGTCGTGTATTTAGGATACAATTAGGATAAATATAAAAAAATACTCGTATATTTCTTTTTCCATTTATGTTAATTTGAAAAAGATTAGAGGTTTCTTTTAGGCTATTCAATTTTTGCATGTTCACTGAAAAATCCAACGGTGGTTATAAAATCCAACGCCCAATTTATATTTTTAATCAAATAAAAATATTTACTAATACTAAGTTTGAAATCGTGATCGAGGAAACATACAGTATATATAGATGCACTACCCTAAATACTTTAGGCAGAGAAAGCATAGTGAATGAGTGCGTGAGACACTCCAGTGGCGGAATTTATCGCCACCAGAGCTTGAAAATGTAAATTTTAAATATATCACTCGAGTGTAGTTCGATGAACCTGTCATGTTTACCTGACCCCTTATCTTTCTACCCCTTAATTGATAAAAGATTTTTTCCCTATAATACACAAATGTTGGCCACAGTAAGTCGGGTGACTTGTAATCGTATTATGATCGATGTGCCCAAGCTTCAGCCGACACGAGACATATTTATCTGCTCCAGAAAACAATTTCCCGACCCCACTACGGGGTTAGATACTAAGATAACATTTATCAAAATTACTTGTTGATATAACAAAATGTTTGGCTATTATATTGACTTTTGGTAAACTGTCTATGTTAGTGACATTGGTAGTATAGAATGTGCTCGGAGCTATAGATTGTACTAGGAACCTCATGAGAATTCCAATATACAGGTCCTGGTTCCATCATCGTACCAGTCCGTTTATATCATAATCTTATATTGTCATCAAAGTATAACTGCCAATTTTTTTGAGAATATATTTATTAGAATTTATTAAAATTTAAGCGTAAACTTAACGTTAAGACACTCTGTTCTCCACTTTGCTGTGATTTTTTGAGACAGTTTTTTTTTATGCATTTCGTAGGAAAGATGGGTAAGCGACTATTTTGGAGTAGTGCTGAAACACTGGGTTCTCTACTTTCTCTCTAATATATTAATTAAAATAAAATATACTATCAATAAGATAATAAACATAGCATTTTTGCAGTCATGAAATATATAGATATTAGTCAATTATATGAGGAAAAATATAGTGAGGCAGGTTGATGTCACACGTGTATTTGAATCATAGGTATAAAAGCTCGAGGCATATTTTGAGAAGGCTGCCTCATAGTATGAAAATGACAACTTCATTATTTACTTTCAAAAAAGTATTATAAGGTTTCACATATTAAATATCAGATATATAAGTTTATGGCATAAATAAATTAGATATTTAGTACAAAAAATCTTTTTTTAGCTACATTTTATATCTCGCATGTCGGGAAGCCTTGAGCTTGAAACGTTGAGCTTTTCTACTTACCCCTTAAAATTCAAGATACCGCGTGTTGGCGTTTACTTACCTAATCGATAAAACAGGCCTTGACTAGGAATCAAACCTATATCCGTCGCGTTTACAATCGCTCGCTGTGCCTACATTACGACAAACTCAAAGTGGTTTTTACCACTACCCACTCTATTAAGATGTATATTAAACGCGTCGTTAAGTTACGCTATTTCAATATCAAAATCAATGAAAAATACCCAAAAAAAAAATAGCAAAAGCGCCGTGCTGGCGGCATAAATATAACTGCCATATAATATTGCAGATAAGCCGATATTGACGCATCAGATACGAGTATTGAATAAACAAGCGGCATCTAATGAACAAACATCTATCTATACATCCAGCAATCTTGGGGGACATTTTGTTTTCTTTGGAATACAATATCCCGCTGGTATCTTTTTTGTATTGATTTTGTTGATATACCTACTTCCAAATATATAGATATGCATGCTTAACTAGCAGAGTAGATGGTACCAGACCATGAGGTAGATCACCCGTGCGATGGACTGACCAAGTAAAATCAACTGTGGGCGGAAAATTGCATGAGTGCACTAGAATGGCGACCAACAGAAGGAAAATGACGTGAAACTATGGCAAAAATAACGAAAGCCAAAAACGTGACTACGTGATGGCCACGACCGCTCTGTCAAGAGCGTAACAATTGAGAAGAAGAAGAGATGCTTAACTTAACTTAACTTAACTTAACTTCAAGCTTTAACCTTAGCGGGGTAGTCAGAGAGAACGGAGAAACTCTGTTCCCCAATTTCTCTCACTTTCAATCTAAGACCTAAAACCTAACAGCGTCACAACGACATCAGTACCTAATTATGGATAACAATAATTAACGACTATTCGTAATATATTAATGTAATTATAAAATCATTAAAATACCGATTTTAAGAGTAAGTATTACTATTTTAATGAAAGCATTTCTTAAATCGAATATAAAGACAAACATTGCACCCTGTACCAGTTAAAGCAACGCCATAAGTAAAGTCACTGGCAATGTACTAAACGCAATTAAACACTAATTAACGTCTCTGAGTGAGAATATTATTATACGAGTATATAAGATTGTGGATTAGAATTTCGTTACTTTAAAAGCGAGCTTAATGAGTGAAAGCGAAACCATGACTGTCAATATTAAATAAACCAAAACGTCTCTAAGTAAAGCGTAATAACGTAATAAAGAGTAATCTCATTACATCAACAATATATGGATATGCCTTAACTGTTTAATTATTTTTTTTATTTTTATTGTTGATAGGCAAGCATTTGTCCGCTATCTCACCTGGTGGTAAGTGACGAGGTGGAGCATGCTTGCCTAGGTAGTGCCTATTCACTCGTTCTTTAAAGAGGGCCAGGTTATACTTGTCGGGGAACAGTTCAGCGGGCAGGGAGTTCCACTTCTTAATTATATTATATTCTTTTTCAATTAAATACACTTACAATCTTACTTAAAATCGAATTTACTTAAGCTAATTTAATTTAATGTATTCGAACTTACTATAATCATAAAGTTTAAACTGTATTGGTATAACATAATAAGAAGAAACTACTTAACATGGCTTAGAGTCTCCGGCGAGAGCCAGACTTGTGATGTTGCAGGGTGAGGAGTTAGAGATCAGTACCTAAGACCCAACCTATGTGCAGGTTTAAGGGGTCCGTTTAAATTTTCTTTAATGCTCACTTCATCTTCTTTCTACATAACCAATTAATATTACAATTATATCGCCAATAACGAATATTTTGTAAATAAAGGGATATATTTGTGAGTGAAAACAACACATCATATATGAAGGAAGATTTTTTTCAAAAGAAACCAATCGTTTAGGTTAGGTATATTAGACGCTTAAAAAGTAATATGTAAAATGAGTATTTGGTTGAATGAATATTTTCTTAAGGTTTATTTAACTTTGAATGTAGAGGTTATTTATTTGCATATAGCAGGGTATCTAGATAAAATCAAGACACTCCGTTTCCTACTTGTCACCTGAATTTCACATATTGCATGTTCAGTGGAGGAGCTCAACGCCGCACCATGCATTATTTTCCTTGTTCTACTAATATAATCAGAATATACTTCTATTAAATTAGTGAATCAATTGTACAATTTTAAATATAAATTATTATAAAAAAGATACATTTAAAAACACAAAAAAACCACTCTTCCGATGGCGAGACAAGGGTCCAAGCCATCGGTGGCTAGGGCTCCAGATAATATAATTATTATTAGAACAAGGAAAATAATGCATCTTTTCGAATGAGAATCGAACCTACAACTGACACGTTTACTGAACTTGAGCTGAGCTCAACGCCGCGCTTTGCCTTAACATAAAGAGTCAACTAACTGCGCCACGACTGGCTTCTGCATCAATTTTTATATTATAATACAAATACATCAATTTGATCGATTTATATCACAATTAACTTCAGTTCACGCTGTAAAGTCATATCCATACATTACAACGATAACACACGTCTCACACAATGTATTAATGGTAGACAGAAATAATGATATTTGGAGCTCCGCATCACGTAATCGTGTAAGCCCCTTGATTAACATTTAATGGAGTTATATTGTTTTATAATAAAACTAGCAGACGCGCGCAGCTTTGCTTGCGTATTTAAGGATACACCCTCGGGGGTGACATCTAATAAACCATGAAAAAAGTGTTCAATAGAATATTTTTAAGTCTAAATTTCAAATTTTATAAAAATCGGTGACGATTTAAATATTTTTCCATACAAACTTTCAACCCCCTATTTGCACCCTTAGGGGGAGAATTCTAGAAAACGATGAAAAACGTGTTCAATTAAATACTTTTAAAATCTAAATCTAATCTAATCTAAATCAAGACATTCAAAGAACAATTACTAGCATACATATAAACATAATATGTTCTTACATACAAACTAGTACATACATTTCAGCAAAATGCGGCACTCATGAATAAATGTATGAACTATTGGTTTATGGTTTAAAATATACATACAGAGTGTAGCGCAGAGTAAACTACCTGTGTTTATGTGGACGGACCAAAATCAACGGACCAGCGTACGTCGGTTATAGAGGGTGGTGTTTTATTGAGGTGGGTCGTGGATTCGATTTGTAAGTTTTATTTTTTTTCGATGTCGTTTAAATAAATTTTATAAGTTTTTGTACTTTTCATATAGGATTTTATATATGTTTTATACGTTATGGTTTTTATTTGCCGCATTCGCAATATTGGGGTAGAGGAAGCCGTTGATATAAATGTTAAGGCACTATGTTCCTCACGCAATGCCCATTTTTCGAGAATTGATCAATCGATCAACATTAATTGGAACCCACTTCCCATAGCAGGATTGGCAGAGAGAACCTAGTGTTAAAACACTCCATCCATGCACTATCCAATTTTCGCAACATTGCGTATTGAATGTATCACTGTTTCATATTAGTAGTGTCAATCAAATTCAATTGAATTAAGTGTCTATAATAAAATGGAAGCCAGTGTTATATCTGGTACAGATGTTCCTTTAGTATGTGACCTTTTTGAACATAAAAGTATCGTGTAGTTTTAGTTGTTAGTTTTTCTTTATCGTAAAGTGAATAATAATAAGGCCCGCAAGGACACAAGCGTGTAAAAATTAAATTAATATTTTTAATACTTACACTTACTATACTTACTATACACATGATAACTATATGTAGCTTTGGAGACAATAAAATAATATGGTATCATGAACTTGATCTGATGATGGAGTCAGGATCTGATCTGTCCTCTTTCGAGGCTAGTAGCCTCTTAAACCACTTGAGTTTAAGCATATATAACTTACATATCCAAGCGCAATCTATAGCAGTTGTAGATGTTTGTGTAGAATTGTGATTGATGTCAATCACACTAACAAATACCTAAGGTTTGTAGACCACAAAATTTGAACCTAAAATCTTATGATTTATAGTACAATTTAGCCACTAAAACTACAAAGCTATTATCTTATCGTACGAGCACTGATTAATTGAGACATTAAAGTACAAAGCCTCTTGAGATATTGCACTTCTAGCTGGTAATCCTTCGTTTATTAATATTGTAGAGGAAATTATTTAACATGTGCTTGTCTAAAGATATCATATCGAAGTAATTGAGAGAAATATAATAATCTATATAGTACGTAGACGATTCCCATCGAAATTTTAACATATATATTTTTTATACTTTTATGTTTTTCTAACATAATTGACTAATAAAAAGTAATAGTAAAATTGTTTTTATACATACTAAAGCAATTTAGATTTATTTTTGTATGAACCTCCCTCGGTCCGCACATGAACAATCACAAAATCGAGGGGAAACAAAACTCTTAACTAATAAAAGGATGTTCAAGAGCATTGAGCCGACACGATAAATTTATCAATTGAATAGAATTTTTTAAGTTACAAGATTGTGACAAGTTTTACTTAGATTAAAAGCCGATTCTACGACAAGATGCCAAAAGAATCTATAAGTATATATTTTTTTAGGGTTCCGTACCTTTTAAGGGAAAAAGAAACCGTTATAAGATCATTTTGTTGTCCGTCCGTCTGTCTGTCTGTCTGTGTATCAGTCAAGAGCCTTTATCTCAGGTACTCTTGCAGATATCGAGTTGAAATCCAGACTATATACATAGATCTATGACCCCATGATTTTCTGAAAACGTATATCTACATTTACTTAAAAAAATATTGCTGTTTATATAGCAAAGAACGCGTATTTCGACTCTATAAAGATAATCAAAATTAATAAGGTACTTCTGGTTAAGCTAGAATTAGGAAATTTGGCAGTTCAGAAAAAAATCTGAAAACTATACATTTGCGATTAAATCCTAAAAAATAATAGCTCTAAATAGCAAAAACCGTGACGCCGTTAATAACACGCTAAACGCTTTTAAATTATTATTGCAAACTACGCATCAATGATAACGAATACACATCGTACGAATGTATGTACATATGTGTAATATTACTTTGTCATAGGGTCAGTACATTGCGGGTGTTCTTCTAAAATGATCGTTGAACTAGTTATATTCGGCCTGACGGCTTTAATAGTCTACTTTTTGTATTTACATAAAAAAAATCAAGACTTTTTTAAGGAGAAAGGGGTAAAATATATACCTGGTGTTCCCATTTTTGGTAATATTGTAAAAAGCACATTCCACAAAAATCATTTTGTAGATGACATTGACGCAATTTATAAAGCTTTCCCAGATGAAAAGTAAGTTTTTTCTGAACTTTTTATAAATTATAAAATAATTTTACATATATGTGCATTATTTCTAATGTAAAACTATATATCTAAGGTAAAAGCTTTAAGCACCTGGCTTAAAATAATTAGGAATAAAAAAATCGCTAAACGCTTATAAATCAAAACCACAAACTACGCAGCAATGATAACTAACACAGATTGAACATATGATTTTGTCATAGCATCAGTACATTTCGGGTGTTCATACAAAATGATCGTTGAAATAGTTATATTTGCCTTAACGGCCTTAATAGTTTACTTTTTGTATTTACATAGAAAAAATAAAAACTTTTTTGAAGAGAAAGGGGTGAAATATATACCCGGTGTTCCCATTTTTGGCAATATTTTAAAAAGTACTTTCGTACGAAATCATATGATTGAAGATATTGACGCTGTCTATAAAGCTTTCCCAGATGAAAAGTAAGTTCTTAGAAAAAAAATTAACATGTATATAATCGCTTATTTGAAGCAATAACGACGAAATTGTATATTTTTTTAAGTTACATATGTTAATAGATGTGAAAATGTTATTTATTAACTTTGAGAGCGTCTCCTGCAATATTTGAAAAAGTACAAACAAGTCATTGTTACACCAAATGTTACCAAGCACTATGGTTCTAGGTTCAAGTGCTCAAAGGATATTTTGTATTAAATATTATTTTTGCTTGGCTAAACGAAACTAGGTGCTGCTTTTGGTACCTATGTAGAATTCTTGAAAAATTTAATAAATCTGATTAAGGCAAGGTTCTGGTTAAGATTTGGCATAGAAAAATGTGCGGTAAGATAACTAATTTAATACAGTTTTTACTGGTAATTCTTATTATCTACTTGTATATAGATTAAGCTTGCGACAGCATCATAAAAATGTCCGAAAAAGTTTTCCTAAAATAATCAAAAGAACTTAATTAAAAAATTCTGTATTTGTTTATGTATTTGACAATCATTATGTTCTTATCTATATTATTATTTTATAATATAACTTAATTTTCTAATTAATAACATTATCAAAGTTGTTATTCGTTAATTAAGATAATTATTATTTATATGGTCGTTACTTATACTGGTTATCAGTTCATTTGTATCATATGTGTCTCGTATGTTTATTGTTTCCACATTCTTCTAATATGTGTGGAAAAAATATTCAAATATAAATATTTTTTCCGATACTTAAAAAAGATATACAACAATATTATAATAATAGTAGTTAAAATTTAAATGTTAATTATTTACTAAGGTTTAGGGACTGCTGCCAACTTATTTATATAAGACATATATATTTTGAAACATTTATAGCATTATATTATAAGGTGTTAAGAATCTGGAGAGTTTTTTTCTCCTGTATAGAGATCTTCTGATCGCACATAATATCTACACTTAAGGAAGATATATAATATATATTTTTTTCCAAGATGTATTCTAAATTCTAGTATAAATACAGCGACAATCAGTCATGGTTTTTTTTAGTAATATAAAAAAAATACAGACCAGAAGTATTTTTGCAGTATTTTTGCGCGGTCATTTCCACTCAACATGGAATAGGTCGAAAATTTGACAGAAAGTACGTAATTGGACGAAATTAAGCGAAAATTATTTTCGCATTTTTAATTTTTTTCAAAAAGAAGGAGGTTATATGATAGCCCATAAAAAAATATATATAATTAAGAAATAACTAATCCAGACAAAGATTTAAAAAAATATCTATGTTGGTATCGAATGGAGATATTAAATACGTATAATTTTATTTATTATTTAATAATTCCATAATAAACCAAGATAAATATTGATAGTAACGAAAATAATCATCATTCCCGTCGTCTTCGTCTCGAACTTTGACCGAATATCCTATTCGATATCTTTAAGATTTTTATGCAAACAAATAACAATTAATTTTTCAATGTCACGAACTCAAAAATTTAATATTTACTTGCGTGTTGAGCAGAACTCAATGCCTCGCTTTGCCTCGACACCAGAGCTAAGAAATAGAAATATAAATTTCAATAAATATTTCATCTTCTCAAGTGAGGATCGAATCCACTACCAGTCGGCCAAATTTTTATATGTTTTCTAAATCTATTTTGTATTCTATGTTTCTTTCTTAAATATAGAAAAACAGTTTAAAAGTGTTTAAAGTTAGAATAATTAATTATTACATTTATTAAATTACAGATATGTCGGTTACATTGAAGGAACGACACCAATATATATTATAAGGGACCCTGAATTAATAAAGGCAATCACTATTAAGGACTTCGATCATTTCGTTGATCACAAACAATTCTTTTCTGAAGAAACCGAACCACTTTTTGGCGGGAGCCTAATTATGTTGAAAGGTAATTTCTTAACTTTACTACTATTATAACGTGACGATTGTGGGTTCAATTCCCACTCGAGGAAATACATTATTTTGGTAAGAAGACGAAGCGCGGCGTTGAATTCCGCTATTCAACACTATTACTAATAACAAAAACATCGACACTGAAATAAAAAACATTCGCTTGCTCATATCTCGTACATCAGTGTGTTATTTTTAGAACATGTTGTTTATATAGTTATAGTATTATCATTTACAAGCAAATATCTATATTTTTTGTTTTTATTTTATTAATAATTAATTATTTATTTAGATTAACATAGCAAGGTAAGTATAGGGAACCTGGCAACCTAGTGTTAGGACAGTCCGTATAGTTCTTTATTTTTTTTTTGTTTGGACTTTATGAGGACTACTTCGTTTGTGTTTAATAACTTGTGGTCTTCGTCGGTGAGAAGGACAGCGGCGAATAATAATTGTGGGACCAACGAGCAACTCCAAAAATAACGTATTTTAAATAGAATCAATAAATCACCTATCATTTTTGAATTAGTAATTAATACAATAATATTTTGCACAATAAACTTCACATAAAGACTACTCTCGTCTCTCTCATAACAGTTATTTGAACTCGAGTGGGGATCGAACCCATATAACCGTTGTGTTACAGTCACATCCTTGAGCCGCTGCGGTGACGGCCTCAAATATAAATGTTATATAACATTTCATTCCTTTTACAGGTGAAAAGTGGCACGACATGCGCACCACACTAAGCCCGGCTTTCACAGGATCAAAGATGCGACGTATGATGCCTTTCATGACGGAAATTAGCGGCAATATTATTAAATATTTGCAAGGTAATTAGTTAATATCGTAAATTATTGAAATATTTAATAATTTCATATTTAATTAAGTAAAGTTTCTATTAACAGTACTTCTTCTTCTTCCTGGCATTAATCCCGGCTGTTACCAGGGTCTGCCTTCCTACTTAACCTACTCCACTTTGCACGATCTTTTGCGTCCTCGGTGGTTAGACCATTGGCTCTCATGTCCTGCATCACGACATCCAACCAGCGCTTCCTTGGGCGTCCGGGAGGTCGCGCCCCAGGAACTAGTATAGCAAGGCACTTGCGTCCGACATAGTTCTTAGGCCGGCCACGTGGCCAAACCATCTCAAGCGACGCTCTTGGAGCTTATCCGCTACGTCACGGACCCCAAGACTACCTCGAATGAATGTGTTGCGTATGCGGTCGGACCGCGTTACGCCGTACATCCACCTCAGCATCTTCATTTCCGTGACGTGAAGCTCCAGAGTGAGCCGAGATAGTGCTGGCCAACATTCGCTGCCGTATAAAAGAACCGGTCGGACGATGCTCTTGTATATCAGCCCCTTGAGCTTGGGCGGTATTCTGCGGTCGCAGACCACACCAGTGACCTCCCGCCATTTGGCCCAGGCAGCGCTTATCCGGCCATGGACATCGTGGTCGATGCCTCCAGACTCGTGCATAACGGATCCAAGGTACCTGAACTTCTCCGACTTAACGGCTGGCTTAGGACCTATAAGGATGGTGCTCGAGTCCCGGCTCCCGCAGGCCATGTACTCTGTCTTCGAACATTTAGTTTAAGACCGCCGTTCTCAAGCGTACCCTTCCAGAGGTTCACTTTACGCTCCAGCGTCAGTCGGTTCTCGGCAATGAGTGCTATGTCGTCGGCATACATCATCAGCCATGGAGGCTGGTCCTGGATGTGAGCCGAGACAGTGTCGAGCACTACATTGAATAAGAACGGACTAAGAGCCGAGCCCTGGTGAACCCCCACTGTAATCGGAAAGGGTCTAGTGTCGCCAACAGCAGTCCTAACCATAGAAGCGGAATCGTGGTACATGCCCCTGATAATCTCAATATAGGCCTCAGGGATCCCTTTGGATCGCAAGGCCCACCAGATACACTGACGAGGCACACAGTCAAAGGCCTTCTGCAGATCTAAAAAGGCCACGTGCAGAGCTCTCCTTTTTTCCCTGTATGCCTCCATCAAAGTTCTGAGGGCGAAAATGGCGTCCATGGTGCCCGATCCTGGCTGAAATCCATATTGAGACTCAGAGATAGTACACTCTCGGCGGAGCCTGAGGTCGATCATGCGCTCGAAGAGCTTCATGGTATGACTCATAAGCTTAATGCCCCTATCACTACCACAATCTTGAACACTGCCCCTTCCTTTGTAAATAGGGGTAATGAAGCTAAGCCGCCACTGATGCGGCATCTTACCAGTGTTCAAGATATGGTTAAAAAGGTCAGTAAGCATGACCACACCAAGAGAGCCCAACGATTTCCACGCTTCGATCGGAATGTCGTCAGGTCCCACCGCTTTTCCGTTCTTCATGCGTCGAAGGCAATTACGTGTTTATTAACAGTACATATATGTTAATTAATACTAATTATAATTCGCACCTTTGTAAGTGTGATTTTTTTCAGCTTCACGCTGCATCCCGTACACAGTAGGGTAGGCAGAGGGTGCCTAGTGTTATGATACTCCGTTCTCGGTTCCCGTTTTTTCTTATAATAATTACGGTCAAATCCCAGACAGACAAAGCACAGGCAACACGTTTTTGACATACACAACGGTTGTGGTTCTGAATGTCTATGAAATCTCCAGAGTACAGCGACGGTACAAATATTAATGGGAATGGACTAGGTTCCCAGGTTCCCTCTGCCTACCCTACCTGCCTACGTGCCAAATACAGCGCGTAAAATAAAAAAACAAAAGATTTGAATAACAAGTGTAATCAATATACTCGTACGTTCCTTGGCTGACCTTGTATCAAAAATTGCGACGTTCAGAGGCCAATTACATATAAGCATTTTGAATGTGACTCTGACTCTTGGGACAAACGTATAAAAAATTATAAGCTATATTTATGTCTTATTATTTTTTTGTTGGTACTAAACAGGCAATGTCTGTCGCATAAAAGAGAACGAAATGTCTTGATTCTAAGGTCACCACGCCTACCCTGCCTTCGGAATAAATATTTCTTTAAATACGATTGAGACCATCGTGGCCTGGTGGCAGAATTGAGGGTGCAGTTCTCACTATGAGAAATGAGATACTTAATATTTTAATTTTCTTGCTATAACGGTAACGAGGCAACCCGCGGCGTTGAGTCCCGCCACTTAACACGCAAAGCCTCAAAATTTGACGGAAAGTGGGGGACGGAAATGTGTTAATGGAAACGGAGTGGCTTAACAAAAGGTTCTCAGGTTCCCTCTGCCTACACTGCTTGTGGCATGTGTGGCATGAACTCACAACCATTGCAAATAGCAAACCTTCGAAGTCAGTATTTAAATTAAGTAAACAAATTAAACTCCAAGTAACCTGAAGCTGAAACCCAAATATGAAAATTACAAACAAAGAAAGCAATTGCGGAATTAATCAACTTGTACACATTTACTTGCTATAATTTGAATTAAACGCTATGAAACTTTTAATGACATTTAAATCTAATTTAACTTTGTGTGAACGCTATCTACGTTTAATGCTAACTCGACGTATGATTTTGGCCCCTGTTTGGTTTCTAAGCAATTATAATAATGAGAAATGCGAATTAACGAATTTTCTGATTACATTTTCTATGTGAAAGTTATTGTAGACGCCATATTGGCACGGTTTTAATTCTTTAGATATACGTAGATAGTTATGGTTTTCAAAGTTATTTATTGTTATTTTCTAGATATAGATTTATTTCCCTTTTAGAGTTCCGTATGTCAAAAGATAAAAACGGAACCCTTATAAGATCATTTTGTAGTCAATCTGACCGTCTGTCAAAACCATTTATCTCGAAATCGATATCAAGCTAAAATTATCATCAAATATTTAGGTCTATTAGAATCCTCATTTGGAACGCCGACTCGCACTTAACTGATTTTTTTTTAACCACAGAACACTCAAGCGAAGATGTCGATGTCGAAGACGTCGTACGTCGTTATACCAATGACGTCATCGCTTCAGCGGGCTTCGGCCTCCAAATAGACTCCTTAAAGGACAAGGACAACGAATTCTACAAAACTGGCCTGAACTTATTTAAATTCAACATTTTACAACGGTTCTATTTCTTTTTTACGGCTCTATTCCCCAATTTTAGTAAGGTTTGTATATTTTCTTTTAGAGGCTATAGTGGCGCAGGGGCTAATACATGTGTTAATAGATATGTGGAGTAAATGATGATGCCACTCGGGCGTATGGATTATTTACCTGCGTACTGTACCCTGGGCTTACCCTGCTATAAGCAGGATACAATGTGAAGCTGTTTTTTTTTTTCAATTTCCGATCCCCAACTTCTGCCCAGTTCTGAGTTTTAGTGTATCATAGGTAATAAGAAATAATAATTTCCCCGAACTGAAATCAAACCTACAACCATCACGTTCGCACATGCTGTGTCCCGCAGTGCCACGACGGCCTCAATGTAACTTATCATTTCATCCATCCGTGCTTTTTATATCCTGATGAGGACAATTCCTACTAAATTAATATTTTAATGCATTAAAAATTTAACAGAAATTAGGTATAAATTTGTTCCCACAAAAAACGACGCAATTCTTCAGGGACTTGGTGAACTGTACGATAGAGCACCGAAAGAAGAACAATATAGAAAGACCAGACATGATCCAATTGCTCATGGAGGCTTCTAAAGGTAAATCTATACTAATATTACTAAGTCGCAGTGCAGGGACAGGTTGTGGGTTCGATTCTTACTCCGGGAAGTATTTCATGTTTAATAAAATATTTTCATTTCTTCGCTGTGGTGTCCCTCAACACGGAATGCCACTAAAATTCAGTGGAAAGAGGAGAACGGAGTAGGTCTGGGTATACCCTGACGTGACCCTACGGCGTGACACTGGAATGAAAATATTCAGTAATAATTATTATTTTGTCATAATATACAGCACTGTGGAATCCGCCGCCGTACTTTGCGCTCATTGCGTGGAAATTAATACTCTGGCATGATCATGACAGATTTTTTCCTGCTTTCGGTATAAAAGCTTTGTTATTATATAAATGTATAAGATATTATGTTATAAAGAAAATATGAATATAATAGAAGATATAGAAGTATAAATTGTATAATAGAATTAAATTATAAAGGCTGAGTGCGATTGTTGTGGATTCAAATCCGAGTTAAGAAATTATAAGTGGATAATTTTCTGATCCTGGTGTGATTAATGATTCTTGTACTGCTGAGTTCTATATGAAGACAGTTGTTTTTGCAGTTTCACGCTTTATCCTATACTGTCTTTATTGCTTTTAGTGGATATGAACCTATAACTTACTCGGTTAGGGGTGGCCACTGAGCTATTGCGGTACAATTGCCTATAACCATATTATTATATATATTTATTATAATATAACATACTTACTATTTTAGGATCATTAAAGGCTGAAAACGAAGGAAACGACAACTTTACACTCGAAGGAGATACGTTTAAACCAAAAGCGGTACAACGTGGTAAGTGATTTTTGTCTTTCTGTATTTTTTTATTTCTTTTTTTCTTTGCCTCAAGCTGTATCCCGCATGAAGGGAACCTAGTGTCATGACACTATGATCCTCACTTTCCCAATCCCTTTCGAGACATTGCGTGCTGATCGACGGAACTTATCACCACGCTTTATCTTTATTTACCGGAGCGAGGAAAATAAAAAACGTTTAAATATTATCATTTGTCCTAATAGAAATTGAACTCACTACCATCACGTTTACAGTGAGACGACGTCCCTCTAAGCTACGATGGGTTCCTTTATATGCCTAAAGGTTTACCCGCATTGGATATGAACCCGCAAAAACCACGTTTTAAAGGCAAAACTACATCATTTAAAATGCTATTTAGTAGTCAATTACCTGTCGGTAATTAAGAGCATACATATTATATATGTATTATGCTCTAGTAAAACCAATTTCAATCTAAATTCATCAAATTTACCATTTTCCTAACAAATATTGCTGTAATTATCATCGATATATGAATTATTAGTTAAATGCATTGCATTAGATATTGAAATTAAGTTTTAAGGTACAGTGGAATAATATATAAATGTATACTGAATGATTGTGGATTCGATCCCTGTACGGGGGAAATTTTTTTCAACGACCTCTTCTTCCATTTGAAGAGTCCTAACTAAGGGATGCATTGGTTCACTAGTTTCTCTGTTTCTACTATTTTATTGCCTTACGCTGCTGCTTACATAGCAGGCTGAGGAAACCTGTGAGCCTAAATTTGGGCACACCCCCATTAAGACTTTTCCGGTCCCCACTTTCCGCCTAATTCTAAACGCATTGCATGTTGAGTGGCGGAACTGAACGCTGCGCTTTTCCTGTTGTTATCAGGGCGAGAAAATTAAAATATTAAATATGTCATTTCTCCGAATGAGTTTGAATAACATTAACGTTAACACTATTTTTTTTCGACAACAACTAACAAAATAAACTATACATTTCAGAATGGACACAAAGCGATTTGGCCTCCCAAGTTTTCGTTTTCTTCGTCGCAGGCTACGAGACGTCAGCGAACGCCGTCGTAATGTGCGTGCACGAGCTTGCCCTACACCCAGAAATTCAGGAGAAATTATACCAGGAGATAATAAGCTTTAAGGAGCAACATGGGGAGCTTACGTATGATAATTTGAACGTGTTGAAATATTTGGAATGTGTTTTGAATGGTATGTATGTTGTTTTTAAAAGCTTTTATTTAACTTGCAATGTATGTATGTGGGTTCGGGTGAAATCTTAGAGCTCAATTTTGAAGTAGATATCGTCAACCGATTGAGCTGAAATTTTGTATACACGTTTACTTTGGATGACAATGCACGATAAAATATGTGACGTCATTCTAAATGTAATATGGCGGACCATGCAAGATGGCGGAATTGATATTTATAATGTACTTCTACAATATGGGTATCAAATGAAAGGACTCGTTGAGAGCAACTCGAAAAATAATGTGATGTCACTCTAAATACCATAAGGAGGATATCGAAGATAGCCGAGTATCTATTTGTTCTACTTCTACAATATAGATATTAAATGAAATGGGTCGTTGACCGTAGCTCTAAAAATAATATGACGTTATACTAAATCCAATATGGCGGAACATCTAAGATGGCGGAATAGTTATTATTTATGCACTTCTGCAATATGGGTATCAAATGAAAGATCTTGCCGAGAACTAATAGAAAAATAATGTGACATCACTTGAAATCCAATAGAATTGACACGATTCAAGTTTTTTGTGCTTTCATATAATGAAAGGTATGTTCGTACGATTGAGCTGAAATTTTGTATACACGTTTGGTTTGGATGACAATGCACGATAAGGTTTGTGACTTCATTCTAAATACAATATGGCGGACCATCCAGGATGGCGGAATAGTTATATTTCATGAACTTCTATAATATGGGTATCAAATGAAAGGGCTTGTTGAGAGTAACTGAAAAAATAGTGTAACGTCATTCTAAATCCAATATGGCGAACCATCCAAAGAAACAGAATAGTTATTTTTGATGCACTTGTACATTACGGGTATCAAATAAAAGGGCTTCTTGAGAGCAACTTGGAAAATGATGTGACGTTATTCTAAATCTAATATGGCGGACCATCCAAGATGAACGAATAGTCATTATTTTTGCAATTCTGCAATATGGATATCAAATGAAAGGGCTCATTGAGAGCAACTCGAAAAATAATCTAACGTCATTCTAAATCCAATATGGTGGACCATCCAAGATAGCCGAATAGTTAATTTTAGTCTACTTCTACAATATGGATATCTATTGAAAGGGCTCGTTGAGAGTAACTCGAAAAATGTGACGTTTTTCTAAATCCATATGGCGGAACATCTAAGATGGTGGAATAGTTATTATTTATGCACATCTGCAATACGGGTATCAAATGAAAGGGCTTGCCGAGAATAATTAGAAAAATAATATGACATCTAAGTGT
>HE670369.1:3220-18037 GCA_000313835.2 Heliconius melpomene melpomene | reverse complement strand
TAAATACTTTATTTACCATATGTACTTTATATTTAGTATAATATGTGTGTTTTTTTTTTTTTTTTTTTTTTTTTTTTTTTTTTTTTTTTTTAAATACATTTATTTTATTACACTTTACTATCTTTAACTTAACTGTACAATGCTCTTTATAACTAAAATTATAACATTATATCTACATATTAAGTAGAGACATTGATTTATAACTAAACATATTTATATTTTAGAAATAAACATGTAAATAGAAGAATATTATTGGTAACAACATGAGTTGCTCTTATCACTATTTTAAATAACTATTGTGTGTAAACGGTATTTAATAACTTAAATTATAACATATTTACAGTTTTATGCGAATGTCTATGCCAATTGAAGGCGCCTTTAGCTTTAAGTAACAAAAATTGAATCATATAATGTATGTGCATTTATTGCGACGGAATTTTAAAAGAAATTTAAACATTAGACAAAATTAAAATTAACAGAAATTAAACATTTTAAAATTAGAAGAGGAAATAAATATCATGTACCGTAATCGATTTTGCTCCTTATTTGATTAGACAGATGTAAGATAGTGGGACAATTGGATGAAGTAGCAGAGTGCTCGGTATTTATTTTACTATTGGTTTTTATATTATATTTTGTACAATTATAACAATTAGGGGTTTTATCACTTGAAATGTGTGGGCAATTAGGGGCTTGATGTGTAGTGTCTGCACATTGCGAACAAGGTCTGCAGTCAGACACACAGTTTTTACTGATGTGCCCAAACTGCAGACACTTGTAGCATTGGATGAAGGGAGAGAAGTCTCCCACAAAAACTTTTTGGTGGTCGACGTTAATACGACCCAATTGAATAGCCTCGCGATATACCGCGGGATGAACAATAAATACGGCGTTATATAGGTTAGGGTTCCTGTTATTGTTACGTTTAAATCTCAATTTGAGATCATCCGGTTGTTTTGTTAATGCGCTGATACTGGGGTTCTGTAAAGTGATAATTGAGGTCAAATCCTCAAGAGAAATATCATTCGACACTCCTTTGAGGATGAACATAGGGCGGAGCTTTTTCGCCGGCACTGCTGTAACTGAGGTGGATTCTTTAAGCTGGTTCAAGGTTTCTTGGCACTGGGACTCATTGGCAAACTCTACTCTGACTTTATTGTTAGAAATGGCTTTAACTCTGGTGGGGGCATAATTTTTATTTCTAAATGAGATACTTTTCTTAAATTTATTTATAGTGTTTGGTTGTTCTTCGGAAGATTCTAAGGGGGATATGACTATTGCCGGCTTATATTGTGATTTTAGGGATTTTTCAGGGGGGGTTCTAGAAGATACAACCTGTGCATAAGAAGAACCGGAACCAGCCAAAAGCTCCTCCTTTATTTCTACCTTAAACTTAGCCATCTCTTCCTTCATAGCAGAGACGATCTCTTCTCTAAGAGCAGTGTTATCCACAACAGGAGCAGGAGTGGGAACAGAAGCCGGAGGGTCGGGGATTGAATTTAAATTTTTGGGCTCTAGTTGTGATTCTAAGAAAATATCTGCAGCTATTCCAATTTCCTCAGCGGCTTCGATAATAAACCGTTTATTGATAGAGGTTACGCTTTTATTTTCATGTACCGCCTGGATGATTTGTCTGGCTAAAGTGTTAATAACACTGCTCATAGAGCGAACGTCTTTTACTGCCGCAGCCTTTACTGGAAGGTCCTTACGCTGCATTTTGTCGGCCTTTTTAGTTCTAGGTTTAAGTTTGGGCTTGGGAAGTGTTTCTGACCCTACATTCTCTGTTTCTCCGTCAGAAGACATTGCTAACATAAGTGATTCAATATCCGGGGAGCTGCATCTGCTGTCAGGTGATTGAGCAGCTCCAGAAACGGGGGTGATGGGATCCTGTCGACTTGTCCCGGCTTCCGAGGAAGCCTGAGGCAAAGTCTTTTTCTTTGTACTGGTAGGCGTTTGAAACATTCTTTTATAATCCATTTTTATAATTAAAACAACAAACAATAATTCTACAAAAAGTTAGCGCAGTCTAGAAAGAGAACAGAGGCAGGTAAGTACAGGTAAGTGGGTGGTTTTGAGAGCTATACTCGAGAAACCCTAAAAACGTCAACAATACTACGAGATAACGCAGGAATTACAAAATTAAATATTAAATAATTAAATAAAATACTAAAATCAGAGAGTAACATCAAAGCCTAACATTAAATACTAAACAAAACGACAAAATATATATTTTTTAATTTTTCTAAGAAGATATTTAAAATACAAAATTAAAGTTAACAAAAATTATTAAAATTATGGTACAGCTGCTTACATAAACCGTGCACAAATTATATTTGCTCTATTGTATATTTTCCAACAAAAGAAACAGAAGAAAAGAAATAATTAAGTTTTATATTTTAAATATTTATGGTAGTGCACGAACGTTCATATTTTGCTTAATACAATGCCCCAAGTTAACAGCTGCCGACTTTCTCCAAACAATAGTTCGAGCACTGATTCTACCTACACACGCGAATCTGACCCTTATATCTCACATAACAAAGTTCAAATTCGGGCTGGACAACTGGACAACTCAAGGACAACTGGAGTTTATGACACTGTTTTGTATAGAGATGTTTTGTATAGACTTTTGCTAAGAAAATATTTAAAATTTAAAATTAAAGTTACCAAAAATTATTAAAATAATGAATTATACTACTATTTACTATATTATTAAACCTAAAACAAACACCCATAAATCAATATATCAATAAAATTTACTAATTCTAATATATTTGTACAAAACTAATTTATAAACAATTAAACTTAACTATTTAGTATGGAGATCGATGTTACGTAATTAGATTTGAAAAATCACTTTTTTATTTACAGTCGGATTTTAATTCTGTTTTTTCTAATTGGTTGGATAGGTATAAAAAATGATCTTTACAAAGTATCAATATTTTAGGTAGTTGTTTTAGGTATTAAATGTACATTTAAAGATTTAAGAAAAATTTCGGTGTGACCGCACTTAATACTATTGTTAATAACTAATTCAATTATTGTCCAAAAAATCTGAAACTTTACACTATTGTTCTTCATTAAATTGTCTGTGCGGTGAAATAATAAAAAATTGGGGTTGTCGATATAAAATTAATTTTACAGACCTTGAAACTTAATATTTTCCCGAGGTGTGTCCGTTCTTCAGGTTTTTCTCAAATAACTCCGAATTTATTCACTTGATTTTAATTCTAAAAACACATTCTAAATAGTCACAACCAGGCGCATCGAACTACGTATAATACATAACTCTACTTCTCTCCGTTGCAAAGTTAGTCCAAAGGTCATCCAAGGTCAAACTTCACTAAATACTCTTATATCTTGAAAACGGGAAGTAGGAAAATTCTAAAAATTTGCAGGGACATGTGGGAGAACTATATGCACTGGATTATTAAATAAAAAAGTAGGGTTACCGATCTCGTTTCTCCGCCGCACGCGAAAAACAGAGATTTTTGGTACACTTTTTCACTATTTTTCACTAAAAACTCCGGTTATTCTGAAACTATTTGTCCGATTTTAATTATTTTTGTAAATATATGTAAATGAAAGTCTCTTCTAGCACTATGCAAAAGTTTATCTAGATAAAAATTAGTTTACTATTTTTAATCACTTTTTAAAACTAGTTTGAGCGTATTTCGCTAATAAATGCACAGTTTTTCCAAGTTTTTTCACATTTCCACTTATCCGATTTTCACAGTTTTTTCACTAACTTGTAGGGTAATTAAGCGCGCAACTTTTGACACATTTCACATATTTTTACGATGATTATTTCAAAACTTATGATTTTTTTGTCATAACTTAGCCGTATTTTTGGCCTGGGAGGCCGCGGAAGCGACCGTTCACGACGCGAGCTCAGCCCAGACTGGTTAGGTTAGGTTAGGTTAGGTTAGGTTAGGTTAGGTTAGGTTCCCAAGGGAGTTGCTGGTCTCCTACTGGGCGCGTCCCCCGGTGGCGGATAGGGGAAACCACTCGCACTTGCGGGCGAGTGGACCGGGAATTTATTCCCGGCGCGGACCAAAACCAGCCAGGCATGGGCGTGTCTTTAGTCCATTGTTATGGACACGGCCTAGGGGAGCACACCCCGACAGAAAAGCCCCACTGTGGAACAGTAACAAACATGTCGGACAAGCAGAATAGCAATTCATTACCCCAGGAGGGTTCCGGTCTCTACGAGGCCGGGGAATCCCTCCGTGCTACGGCACGCAAGCCCCGCGAATCTGGGGGGGGCCAGCCTTGCCGATATGTTGCTGGGGAAGGGCCCGAGATGGGCGGAGTAGAGGGAGTGCCTGGGAAGGGCGGAGAAGTGGGAGTGCCTGTGACAGGCGGAGTAGAGATGCCTGTGGAAGGTGGAGAGTTGCAGGAGACTGTGGAGGTGTTGGGAGAGGTGCCTCATAACAGCGGAGGTGTCCTGAAGGAAGCGAGGGTCGTAGTTGAGAGGTTAGACCTGAGCGAAGGAGTGTCGATTGTGTCCGACGGTGCGAGATCGAGACGTGAGTCCATCTCGTCTGCGGGAAGGTTCTGGGGGGTGCCTGGGTCGAAGGGCTCGGATACGGAGAGCCTCACCTCGGTCGATTCGCGGTCAAATACCGTAAGGGCGTCTTTCCTGAAAGACGGAAGGAAGCGGCCCAGACGCAGGAGCGACGAATCCGGTTCTTCTGGAGAGGGAGTGTCGGACAGACCAGCGCCGAAAATCGCGGCTGGCAGGAGAGGTAAAGGAAGGCCCACGACAACGGGACTATGTGAAGTGCAGGCTGAGGCCAGGAAGGCAAAATTGGAGGAACGTAGGCTTAGGGCAGAGGAAGAGGTGGCTCAAAGAACCCTAGCTGTGCAAAGCAACACAAACTTGACTTTGTCCAGTATGTCGTTGCTCTCGGATCTGGACTTGGAGGAGTCGAGGCTTACCTCAGATCTGAAAGGTCAGGTAGCGGAGAGTCTGGCAATCATCCAAAAGGTTGCCAGCAAATCAGGAAATTTGAAGGGCACGTTTACGAAGGCCCTGAAGGAGGCAGCTAAGTCTATAGCTGTAGCTGTGGACACGCTCGCTCAGCGGACGGTTACCGAGGAGGTTGCCACACTACGAGCACACAACACCAAGCTGCAACAGGAGATGCTGGACATGCAAAAACAGGTCAGTCTTTTACGGGCTGACCTTGATCGCAGTCGTCCGAATGTAGAGCAGCAGATCCAAAAGAGACCTGGCAAACCATCTGCTAGTGAAAAGTTCATGGCACCCGACGAGCTCACAAGGAGCATTATGATCCAAGTCGGGACCATGGTCAGTGCTCGCTTGGAAGGACTGGAAGATAGGCTACTGCCAGCTAAGCGCTTGCGCCCGCCGCTTGCGTCAGACAGAACGCCAGCGAATGTAGCCTCAACTTCGGCAACAAGCGCTACTGAGGCCAGAGTGACCACACTCATGCCCCCCGCCAACCCAGCCCCCACGAAAGGACAAAAGCCTGCGAAAGGCAAGGGCAAGGGTAAGGGGAAGAGCAAGGAGGCACAGGCGGCGAAAGCTCCCGAGCCGCGGCCGCTACCACCTGCTCCGGCAAACACAAACGAGGGGTGGAACGTCGTCGCCAGGAAGGGCAAGAAGAAGAAGGGGGTGGCTACCCAACAGCCACCGAAAGGGAAGAAAGCGCGACCAACATCTGCGCCAAAAGCACCCAGATTACGTCCACCGAGATCGTCTGTGGTTGCGCTAAAGTTGCAACCGGGTGCAAATAAGGAAGTGACATACAAAGACGTCCTGACCCAGATCAAGGAGAAGGTGGTACTGGAGGATCTGGGCATCACGGACGTCAGGTTTAGAGTTGCCTCAACGGGAGCGAGGCTACTCGAACTGCCGGGTATGGATACCGGAGAAAAGGCGGACGTTCTCGCGCAACATCTGCGGAACGTCCTAAATGCTGACGATGTGCAGGTCTCGAGGCCCACCAGGTGTGCTGAGCTGAGAGTATGTGGGCTCGATGACTCTGTGACATCGGAGGAGGTGGCGGTGGCTGTGAGTCGAGCAGGCGGATGCGACACTGCTGCCATTAAGGTGGGGGAGATTCGCCAAGACCGGAATGGACTCGGCACTGCCTGGATCCGCTGTCCGGTGGCGGCGGCGAAGAAAGTGAGCGGCGGAAGGCTTTTGGTCGGCTTTGTGTCGGCACGCGTGCAATTACTGCAGCCTCGCGTGCTGTGCTGCTTCCGTTGCCACGAGATAGGGCATGTGGCGGCAAATTGCAGTAGTGCCAAGGACCGGAGTGCACACTGCTACAGATGCGGGAAACCAGGGCACAAGCAAAGTGTTTGCTCTGCGTCGGCGCACTGCCCTATTTGTGAGGACGCAAATAGGCCCGCGGATCACCTGGCAGGCGGAGCAGCGTGCGCCAAGATGTGCGCTCAATCCAAGAAGCGGAGAGGCGCGGCGAGGCGAACAAGCCGAAGCCGACCTGAAGCCCCGACGCAGGGCGAGGAGTCGCAGCACATGGAGCATCAATAATGGCGCTCCACGTGCTCCAGGCGAACATCAACCACTGTGCCAGAGCCCAAGACTTATTGGTCCAAAGCCTGGTGCAGTGGTCGATTCAGGTGGCGGTCGTTGCGGAGCCTTATAGCATTCCTGCGCGTGACAACTGGGTCGCAGACAACACCGGAGTGGTAGCTCTGGTCACCCAGATCGCTGCGGGCTCTCCGCCCTTTTCACGAGTAGAGAAGGGCGCGGGATGTGTCGCGGCACATGTCGGTGACCTAGTTGTCATAGGCGTCTACTTTTCCCCCAACCGAACTCTTGCAGAGTTCGAGGAATACCTAATCCGTTTGGGGGAAATGGTGGAAAGACACCGTGCGGCGGAGGTCTTGGTCGCAGGAGACCTAAATGCTAAATCCAGCGTATGGGGCTCCGCAAGGATGGACGTACGTGGTGCGACACTGGAGGAGTGGATTGTTGCCACCGGATTGTCAGTTCTCAACCGAGGGACTACAAACACGTGTGTGCGAAGGCAGGGCGGGTCCGTCGTAGACATAACGTTTGCGAGCCCTGTCCTAGCGCGCCGTGTTCAGGGCTGGCGAGTGCTGAATGATGTGGAGACTCTCTCGGACCATCTCTACATCCAATATGAGATCTCCACACATTCAGCGGTGCAGTCAGCCCCCAGTCCTACTTCGGGAGAGTTCGGACCGCGGTGGCGACTTGGGTGTCTCGACAGAGAACTCCTGGAGGAGGCTGCGATAGTGCAGGCCTGGCTGCCCCAGAGCTTGGCGTCTGTGGAAGACGCTGCCACCTGGGCGCAGAGGGCTATGACGCGTATCTGCGACGCGTCTATGCCCCGTTCCAGGCACCGCCCTCAGCGGCGACAAGTGTACTGGTGGTCGGGAGAGATCGCTCAATTGCGTGTCACCTGCATTGAGGCGAGACGCCAGTACACGCACTATCGCAGGCGGGTACGTCGAGAGGAGGAGGAGGAGGAACGGCGGTACCGCACGTACGTCGAGGCGAGGAAAGCGCTACAGGAAGAAATCGGTCGATCGAAAGCAGAATCTAACGACCGATTGATCGCGGGGATAGACGGGGATCCGTTCGGAATGCCGTACCGCATGGTGTGCGGCAAACTCCGGACGTGGGCTCCGCCCTTGACGCAGTCGCTCCAACCGGACGTTCTCCGAGGAGTGCTGACGTCACTGTTCCCGCAGCGGGCCAGTTTTACACCACCAACCATGGCCCGCCCTGTAGCGCAGGAGGAGGAGGAAGTCGATAGTGTCGCACCACTGGTGGATGAGAAGGAGCTCGAAGAAGCTTTACGCCGATCTCGGCTCAAGAGCACCGCCCCGGGCTTGGATGGCATTCCCGGCCGGGCGCTAACTCTGGCCATTAACATCCTTGGGCCCAGAATGCGAGGGCTATTCTCTGCCTGTCTGGCTCAAGCCATAATTCCACAGCGGTGGAAGACAGGCAGGCTAGTCCTCATCAGGAAGGAGGGTCGCCCGGCGGATTCAGCCACCGCCTACAGGCCCATCGTGCTTTTGAGCGAGATCGCCAAGCTCTTCGAGCGTGTTGTAGCCAGGAGGCTACAACACCACTTGGAGGGGACAGGTCCGGACCTCTCGGACCAGCAGTACGGCTTCCGCAGGGGGCGATCGACGGTGGATGCCATACTGGAGGTAAAGTCCCATGCGCAGGATGCGGTGGCCCAGGGCGATGGAGTTTTGGCGGTGTCTTTAGACATCGCCAACGCCTTCAACTCCCTGCCCTGGCCCTGCATTAAGGAGGCACTTTTATACCACCGTGTGCCTCCATACCTGCGCCGCGTCATCGGGGCTTACCTGTCCGGGAGGTCGGTGACCTTTCCGACTCCTGGAGGAGGCTGGGAGGAGTATGAGGTGTCGGCCGGTGTTCCACAAGGATCGGTGCTGGGTCCGATCCTCTGGAACATCGGATACGACTGGGTGCTGCGAGGCGGTACCCTGAGGGGGATAAAGGTCCTCTGCTACGCCGACGACACGCTGGTCTTGGCACAGCAGAGGACCTATCGGGAGGCGGCGGTCCTCGCGACCGCTGGAGTGGCGGAGGTTGTCGGCCGCATAAAGCGGCTTGGTTTGGAAGTCGCCTTGAACAAGTCCGAGGCGTTATACTTCCATGCTCCTCGCAAGGGCCCACCATCTGATGCCCACATCGTCGTCGGTGGCGTCAACATAGACGTCAAAAGGAGCATGAAGTACCTCGGACTTGTTCTGGACGGTCGGTGGAGTTTCCGGGGCCACTTTACATCCTTGGCCCCGAAACTGATGAAGACAGCGGCGGCATTGGCGCGCCTTTTGCCCAATGTGGATGGGCCGAGCGCCTCTAGCCGTCGGCTGTACACCGGAGTGGTCAGGTCGATGGCCCTCTACGGTGCTCCCGTCTGGGCGGACGCCCTGGATCGGCACAACGTCACCCTGCTGCGACGTGCGCAGAGGGTGATGGCCATCCGGGCGATACGGGGGTACCGGACCATCTCCGGTGAGGTGGCGTGCGTGCTGGCTGGAGTCATGCCGTGGGATCTGGATGCTCTGTCTCTGGCGTCGGTCTATTGCCGGCGTCGAGGCCTAGCGTCCGGGGAACCGGCTAGCCCAGCACGCGCC
This sequence comes from Heliconius melpomene melpomene, assembly GCA_000313835.2. Lineage (NCBI taxonomy): Eukaryota > Metazoa > Arthropoda > Insecta > Lepidoptera > Nymphalidae > Heliconius > Heliconius melpomene. Next base: position 8,893 of record HE670369.1, on the reverse strand, counting down.
GAGGAGGAGCGGGAAGCCGCATAAGAAGTGTGGGAATCCCGGCTGGCGACACCATCTGCCGGCCGGTTGACGATCGAGGCGGTTCGTCCAGTATTCCGCCAGTGGTTAGCGCGGCGTCACGGCGTCCTAACCTTCCGCACCACACAGGTGCTCACGGGGCATGGTTGCTTCGGGGGTTACCTGTGTCGGATCGCCGGGAGGGAGCCCGACGCTCGCTGCCACCACTGCGACGACTGCCTCGACGAGACGGCCCAGCACACGTTGGAGGTGTGCTCAGCCTGGGCGTCTCAACGTCGCGCTTTGCGCGACGTCATCGGGGACGACCTTTCCCTGCCGGCCGTGGTCAAGGCTATGGCCGGCAGCGAGACGTCGTGGGATGCGGTCTCATCCTTCTGCGAGGCAGTGGTGCTCGAGAAGGAGTCGGCGGAACGGGCGAGGGAGGCTTTTGCCGAAGTCGCCATCCGCCGTAAGAGACCGGGTCGCCGGAGGGCGGCACACGATCGTCGCCTTCCGCCCTAATGAGCCAGAGGGCGGTCAGCTTGGGGAAGTTGATCGCCTACTAACCTGGCCCGAGTAGGCGCGCGCAGGTTGCTCCCGCGCGCTACTCCGAGCAGGCCGTCGAGGGTGCCCACACACCCTTGACTCCGCGACGTGCCATGCAGGCTCCCGCCGCCGCGTTTCGCGGACGACTCACGTCCCCGTGTCTCGCGGCCAGTGGCGGTCGAGGAGGAGCACCGTGAGGTTTTAGTGGGTATTGGGATTGGCCCTCAGCCGGTCCACGAGTCCCACATAACCCGCTCGAGTCCCCACTCGGGCCGGTATCCGTAAAAGGATTTCCTCACGATAAAAAAAAAAAAAAAAGGTTCCCAACAACAACCCAAGGGAGTTGCTGGTCTCCTACTGGGCGCGTCCCCAGGTGGCGGATAGGGGAAACCACTCGCACTTGCGGGCGAGTGGACCGGGAATTTATTCCCGGCGCGGACCAAAACCAGCTAGGCATGGGCGTGTCTTTAGTCCATTGTTATGGACACGGCCTAGGGGAGCACACCCCGACAGAAAAGCCCCACTGTGGAACAGTAACAAACATGTCGGACAAGCAGAATAGCAATTCATTACCCCAGGAGGGTTCCGGTCTCCACGAGGCCGGGGAATCCCTCCGTGCTACGGCACGCAAGCCCCGCGAATCTGGGGGGGGCCAGTCTTGCCGATATGTTGCTGGGGAAGGGCCCGAGATGGGCGGAGTAGAGGGAGTGCCTAGGAAGGGCGGAGAAGGAGAAGGAGAAGTTGGGCCCGGAGAGGGCGAAGGTGTTAGAAGTGCATTGGCAGTGGTTGTGGAGACACGGGAAGGTGAACAGCGGAGACTGTCTGTGTCGAGTAGTGTGGCGTTTGGGCCAGATTGTGGTGGCCTATTCGGAGAGAAAGAGCCGCGAGTGGTCTTGACCAGAGTGGATCTTGACGATGGAGCGTCATTTACAGGTGGTGGTGGGGTTAGATCGAGGCGAGGATCTGGTTCCTCGTGTGGGCGGCTGTGGGCAGCCTCGGAGTCGAAGGAGTCTGATTCCGAAAGCCTTATGTCGGTTGGGTCGCAGATGGCAAACGTCCGGTCGCAATATTTGAAGGAGAGGAGGAAGAGACCTCGGAAACCGAGTGGCCAATCAGGGTCCTCCGGTGAAGGGGAGAGTGACAGACCGGCGTCGAAAGTGGCGGCCAAGAAAGGAGGGAAACGACGGGCCATTACAGAGGCCGAAAAAGCCCTTAAGGCGGCTAAAAAGGAGGAGTTGATACGTAGGATTGAAAGCGAAGTGGAAGACAGTACTTCGAATCTACGGTCTAACTCTAGGCTATCAGGCATGTCTCTGGAGTCCAACAAAGAACAGGACGAAACCAGACTTGCATCCGACCTTCATCACAGGGTAGCTGATAGCTTAGAGATTATAAGGAAGGTTGCCGCTAAATCCGGCAACCTAAAGGGTACCTTCACCAGGGCCCTAAAGGAGGCGGCAAAATCCATAGGAATGACGGTGGATGAGCTGGCACAGCGTACGGCGACGGAGGAGGTGGCACAGTTGCGCGCCCACAATAAAAAGCTGCGCTACGAGATGTCAGAGTTGAGAAACGAGGTCGGTCTTTTACGGGCTGACCTCCAAAAGCAAAAGGGCCAAGGAGCGGTACCTGAGAAGGTTATGCCTGGGCGTTCCGACGAGCTGATGCGCTCCATTATGATGGAGGTCGGAACCATGGTCAGTGCAAGGATTGAGGGACTTGAGAGTCGACTTCTTCCGGAGAAGAGCTTGCGCCCTCCGCTGGCGGCGTCAAAGGGTGCCAATAAAGCGACTGCCACAACATCGGCAAGGGCAGAGACTGTGACAACAACCACGCTCATGGCTCCCGCGAACCCTGCTCCCAAAAGAGGCCCAATGCCGGAGAGTGGCAAGGGTAAGGGCAAGGGAAAAGGCAAGGGTAAGGGGAAGAGCACTGTGGCGAAAGCTCCCGAGCCGCGGCCTCTACCACCTGCTCCGGCAGACCTGAATGAGGGGTGGAACGTCGTCGCCAGGAAGTGCAAGAAGAAGAAGGAGAAGGCTGTCCAGCAGCAGCCGAAGGGTAGGAAGGCGCGTCCAAAATCTGCGCCAAAAGCACCTAGACTACGACCTCCTAGGTCGTCTGTAGTTGCGCTAAAGCTGCAGCCGGGTGCTAATAAGGAAGTCACCTACAAAGACGTCCTGACCCAGATAAAGGAGAAGGTGGTACTGGAAGATCTGGGCATCACGGACGTCAGGTTCAGAGTTGTCTCAACGGGAGCGAGGCTACTCGAACTGCCGGGTTTGAATACCGGGGAGAAGGCGGACGTTCTCGCGCAACATCTGCGGAACGTCCTTAACGCTGGCGATGTGCCGGTCTCGAGGCCCACCAGGTGTGCAGAGCTGAGAGTTTGTGGGCTCGATGACTCTGTGACATCGGAGGAGGTGGCGGCGGCTGTGAGTCGAGCAGGCGGTTGCGACGCTAGCGCCGTTAAAGTGGGGGAGATCCGCCAAGATCGAAATGGGCTCGGTACTGCCTGGCTCCGCTGTCCAGTGGCAGCGGCGAAGAAGGTCAGCGGCGGAAGGCTGTTGGTCGGCTTTGTGTCGGCACCCGTGCAGTTACTGCAGCCTCGCGTGCTGCGCTGCTTCCGCTGCCACGAAGTAGGGCATGTCGCGGCTAATTGCACGAGTGACAAAGACCGGAGTGCACACTGTTACAGGTGCGGGAAGCCAGGGCACAAACAAAGTAGTTGCTCTCCTTCGGCGCATTGTCCTATTTGCGAGGACGCAAAAAGGCCCGCGGATCATCTGGCAGTGGCAGAGCAGCGTGCGCCAAGATGTGCGCTCAATCGAAGAAGCGGAGAGGTGCGGCGAGGCGAACAAGCCGAAGCCGACCTGAAGCCCCGACGCAGGGCGAGGAGCTGCAGCACATGGAGCATCAATAATGGCGCTCCACGTGCTCCAGGCGAACATCAACCACTGTGCCAGAGCCCAAGACTTATTGGTCCAAAGCCTGGTGCAGTGGTCGATTCAGGTGGCGGTCGTTGCGGAGCCCTATAGCATTCCTGCGCGTGACAACTGGGTCGCAGACAACACCGGAGTGGTAGCTCTGGTCACCCAGACCGCTGCGGGCTCTCCGCCCTTTTCACGAGTAGAGAAGGGTGCGGGATGCGTCGCGGCACATGTCGGCGATCTAGTTGTCATAGGCGTCTACTTTTCCCCCAATCGAACTCTGGCAGAGTTTGAGGAATACCTAATCCGCTTGTGGTGTGCGTGTGGGGCTCCGCAAGGACGGACTTACGTGGTGAGACACTGGAGGAGTGGATTGTTGCCACCGGATTGTCCGTTCTCAACCGAGGGACTACAAACACGTGTGTGCGAAGGCAGGGCGGGTCCGTCGTAGACATAACGTTTGCGAGCCCTGCCCTAGCGCGCCGTGTTCAGGGCTGGCGAGTGCTGAATGATGTGGAGACTCTCTCGGACCATCTCTACATCCAATATGAGATCTCCACACATTCAGCGGCGCAGTCAGCCCCCAGTCCAACTTCGGGAGAGTTCGGACCGCGGTGGCGACTTGGGTGTCTCGACAGAGAACTCCTGGAGGAGGCTGCGATAGTGCAGGCCTGGCTGCCCCAGAGCTTGGCGTCTGTGGAAGACGCTGCCACCTGGGCGCAGAGGGCTATGACGCGTATCTGCGACGCGTCTATGCCCCGTTCCAGGCACCGCCCTCAGCGGCGACAAGTGTACTGGTGGTCGGGAGAGATCGCTCAATTGCGTGTCACCTGCATTGAGGCGAGACGCCAGTACACGCACTATCGCAGGCGGGACGCCGAGAGGAAGAGGAGGAACGGCGGTACCGCACGTACGTCGAGGCGCGGAAAGCGCTACAGGAAGAAATCGGTCATTCGAAAGCAGAATCTAACGACCGATTAATCGCGGGGATAGACGGGGATCCGTTCGGAACGCCGTATCGCATGGTGTGCGGCAAACTCCGGACGTGGGCTCCGCCCTTGACGCAGTCGCTCCAACCGGACGTTCTCCGAGGAGTGCTGACGTCGTTGTTCCCGCAGCGGGCCAATTTTACACCACCAACCATGGCCCGCCCTGTAGCGCAGGAGGAGGAAGTGGATAGTGTCGCACCACCGGTGGATGAGACGGAGCTCGAAGGAGCTTTACGCCGTTCTCGGCTCAAGAGCACCGCCCCAGGCTTGGATGGCGTTCCCGGCCGGGCGCTGACTCTGACCCTTACCATCCTTGGGCCCAGAGTGCGAGGGCTATTCTCTGCCTGTCTGGCTCAAGCCATAATTCCACAGCGGTGGAAGACAGGCAGGCTAGTCCTCATCAAGAAGGAGGGTCGCCCGGCGGATTCAGCCACCGCCTACAGGCCCATCGTGCTCTTGAGTGAGATCGCCAAGCTCTTTGAGCGTGTTGTAGCCAGGAGGCTACAACACCACTTGGAGGGGACAGGTCCGGACCTCTCGGACCACCAGTATGGCTTCCGCAGGGGGCGTTCGACGGTGGATGCCATACTAGAGGTGAAGTCCCATGCGCAAGATGCGGTGGCCCTGGGCGATGGAGTCTTGGCGGTGTCTTTAGACATCGCCAACGCCTTCAACTCCCTGCCCTGGCCCTGCATTAAGGAGGCACTTTTATACCATCGTGTGCCTCCATACCTGCGCCGCGTCATCGGGGCTTACCTGTCCGGGAGGTCTGTGACCTTTCCGGCTCCTGGAGGAGGTTGGGAGGACTATGAGGTGTCGGCCGGTGTTCCACAAGGATCGGTGCTGGGTCCGATCCTCTGGAACATCGGATACGACTGGGTGCTGCGAGGTGGTACCCTGAAGGGGATAAAGGTCCTCTGTTACGCCGATGACACGCTGGTCTTGGCGCAGCAGAGGACCTATCGGGAGGCGGCGGTCCTCGCGACCGCTGGAGTAGCGGAGATTGTCGGCCGCATAAAGCGGCTTGGTTTGGAGGTCGCCTTGAACAAGTCCGAGGCGTTATACTTCCATGCTCCTCGAAAGGGCCCACCACCTGATGCCCACATCGTCGTCGGTGGCGTCAACATAGACGTCAAAAGGAGCATGAAGTACCTCGGACTTGTTCTGGACGGTCGGTGGAGTTTCCGGGGCCACTTTACATCCTTGGCCCGAAA
>HE670368.1:0-22343 GCA_000313835.2 Heliconius melpomene melpomene | reverse complement strand
CTAGTATTATTTTTAAAAAATAAAAGAAATTACAAAATAGAAACCCACTTAACTCCAGAACTTAAATAAAACAAAATCAAAGAACTCTCAAAGAAATTCCACGAAACGTATAATTAAGGTGTTCCATTACAGCTAATTATGATATAAAATATTCAGGTTGGAATCCATTAGTATAGACATTGTTTCTTTGCGTTGCTCGATATTGAAATACAGGTTAATGTTTTAGTTTTTTCCCTTATTTTATATGAAACTCTTTAACCTGATTATTTGCGTATAAAATCTAAAATCTATATTCCGCACATAGCAGAGTAGGCAGAAGGAACCTAGTGTTAACACACTCCGTTCCCCACTTTTTTTGCGTATATTTATTACATTTTATTAGAAGCCAATCGCATAAAGGTGTGACTGTAACGTTACGGTTATAGATTCGATTCCCACATGGGGGAACGAATTCTTTTTTATTATTTTATTCATTTGCTTGCTTTGCCCGACGTTTGGTGGAGCTTAACTTTGTCTTGTCACTAGAACGGGCTAACAAAAACAATTCAACCCGATAGGGAATCGCACCCACGACTCGCGCTTACAGTAAGAACACTATGCTACTAAGACGTGATGGCCTCCTAAAAAGAAATATCTTAACATTATATTCACTTTTCTCCATCAGAAAAACGTTCAGAAAAATATCAGGATAGAATTTGCAATAACTAAAAATTACGTTATTTATTTACAAAATGCCAATATACTACTGCTTGCAAATACTTGCCTCTAGTACACACATTCATTGTATACACGAAATCAATCATTGAGTTCCACAACTTGAAAATTGAACTACAATATGTTTGCTCGACCTTCGCAATGTCTTTTCAATAATTCATGAAGTTTCAAGTTCTGTTTGTTAAAGTAAAGTATAAGTTAATGTTCAATGTGTGTATTTGTATGTAAGTAAGTATATGGCGATACGAGCGTTTGCAAATTTAATAACATTTTTAGGTAGCTTTCTCTAATGTTGTTTATATTTAGAATATTTATTTGTAACATCGACGAAGTCAACGAAAATAAAATGACTTGTAAAACTTATCAGAAATTATTTTACACTACAGCCCCTGAATTTTGTTAAAATTTCACTTTTTAAAAATCTTCTTTGTTGGTTATTATTATAACTAAATTAATTATTCATATTAAATATTACAATTTTTTACTCTATTATATTTTACTAATCCTAACCATATTTTACCAATTAAAATCAATAATTTCAATAAAAAACGACCGTTTCAACAAACAAGTAATAACTCCCAAAACTCTAATATAAGGGGTGGCAGTTACAAGCACTCGGCCAGTGATTTATGGGGGAATTTTCAAATGATTTCATTTCCATACTAGCTAACACTAACAAACTGTGTTATATTCAGCTCAAACTATTCACCCTGAAGTTTTCTAATTAAACGTTTCAAAATCAGTGTCCTAGAAACGAATCCGTTAATCCGTTATTAGGTACGGTTTCCGTTTATAATGTGTTTGCCTCTCCAGTTATTTTCTTTGTAAGTGTAGTACTAAATATAATGGCGGTCATAGTACTAAATAATATTATTCTTATTACAAGAACCTTCAAATAGATTTGTTTAGACTTTTACCTAAAAATCAATCAGCTTCACGCTTTATCCCGCACACAGGAACCTAGTGTTAAGACACTCCGTTCCCTCCTTTCCACCGAATTCTAGAGGCATTGCGTGTGGCGTAACTCAACGCCGCTCTTTGCCTTGACACCAAAGCGAATGGATATCGATCCCACAACCACGTTTACAGTCACGAATGATCTCAACTATTAGTTACATTAACATATATAAGAAAATAATTACCAAAACCGCTTCCTCCATAAAATCTCTACAGGCAACACAAAATTTATTGTTTTATTTAACTTTAATCTAAATTTTGAGTTTATTTACACGATATAATCAATATTTGACGAAGTTAAGTAACTTGTTTGTTGGTACAATTTCGTTAAGTTTTCACATAGCGTGTGTTCTTAGGACGGTTGATCTACGAGTACGAGTATATCCTAAGTAAATAGAAATTTTGATTTCAAACGTTAGCAGTAATAATAGTGTCACTGCAAATGCCATGAAATTTATGATGACCACCGCTTGTTCTTATATGTTATGTAGTTTTTTAAAAAAAGTATTTCTGGAGTGAAAAGTACATTTCTGATTGGCAGTGACGTTTTTATTTTTAAAGGACTATTATATTTAATTATTTTTAGCCCTACGTTGTGTGCCTAGGACTAAAATGTGCGGGGCACATGACAGGGTAGGCACAGGAACCTAATAATCCACACTCCGTTCCCATTAAGGTAATTCCGTTCCCTATTTTCCGCCGAATCCTGGAGTTGCGTGTTGAACGCACTTAGCCTCGTTACCAAGAAGAGGAAATGAAAATTTTAAATATTTCTTTCCGCAGAGTGGTAATCACACCACTTGATGTCTTTGTGCTTGTACGACTGCATGACATTGCCTCAAACACGGATCAAACCTACGACCATCGCACTTTCAGCAAAACCCTTTCCACTTGCATTTCAATGGTCCAATAAGACAACCGTCTTTAAACTCACAATCAAAGACAAAATATTTCTACAACAATTAATTACAATTAATTGTAATTTATCATTTGAACATATTAATTAATTAGTATAATTAAATTACAGCTGTAAATTAATACACGCTGGTAATATTGGTACGATTCAATAATTACTTATGACCTATTACGTCTGCATAATATATGGTCATCTTGGTTTGATTTATAGATACTGCTTAGTGCTGGAATAATCGATGGAGTTTAAATATTGTACTTGAGTAGATTAGTTTTATGTCGTTTTCATTTCAGTTTCACGCTCTATCCCGTATATAACAGGGTAGGCAGAGGGAACCTAGTGTTAAGACACTCCGTTCCCCACGTTCTGCCAAATTCTGGAGGAATTGCGTGTTGAGTGGCAGAAATCAACGCCACGTTTTACTTGGGCACCAGAGTGTACTATCCCATTGTTGGGCAAAGGCATCTCTACTTCTTCCATTCTGGTCTATTTCGCGCTATTGAGCACCAGTCAGGCTTATAGTGGTCCAGCTCGTCTCGCCATCTCCGTTTTGACCTGCCAATTCTCCTTTTAGTAATGGTTTTTTTTTTTGAGATTTTTTTTTTTGAGAGAGAGAGAGATTTTGAGAATTATATTAATTGTTTTTATTTCTTGCTTTGGCAAGCGATAGCTTCTTAATCTAGTTTGATAGAAAACACTTAGATATATGTTAAGCTACACGATTTTCTTTAGACAAGTGTAAAATATCAGCAAAAATACTATAAAAGAAAGAAAGAGAAAAAAAGTGACTAAAACGTTAAATTTTGTACTATAAGACATTTTTTTCGTATCACATATAAATAAATTTGTTAGAAAAAAATCCATTAACCGTTGTAAGTCGATTTAAATTATCTTGTTTCGTTTGCCTCGGAGGATGGAACTTTTATGAAAAAATAATCCGACTTTGACACATGCGAATAAAATTACGGATACGTAAATTCCACTTCGACTTCGACACGGTTTACGTGGGTTTCCAATTTCGTAAGCCATTAAGGGCTCATGTCACACTGAATAAGTTCTGAAATTCTAGATCATTAATATTTAGTATCCTTGTTTGGATATAAATAACAGGAGTGAGGGTTTGGGTGTGAGGAGCACAAGGGTACGCAACGATTGTGGGTTCGTTTCCCACTCGAGGAAATATACTGAAATATTGTCATTTCTTCGCTCTAATGATACAGCAAATAATTATGATGTTCCATTTCATCACTGGAAACGCAATACCTCCAGAATTCTGCGGAAAGTGGGGAGCAACAGTATATTAATAGGATCGGCATATCTTAACACTAGTTTCCCAGGTTCCCTCTGCCTATCCTGCTTTGCTCGGAATCCAACGTAAATCTAATTTTAAAAACAGACGCCTACAAGTAAATTACTTATTATCAACAAAACCTATTCATTAGTAGAAGAGCAATTAAGAAAATTCAATGACACCCTATCCAAGCTTATACATTACAACTTCAGGCCTTATATTAAAAATTATAAGAAACTTTCGGCTATCGTTCTTAATTACGGAGAGTGGGCGGGGCTCGTGAGTACCGACTGCTAGCGATAATGAACAGTGAACATTTTTAATATTCAGAAATGAAAGTTAGTCAGTCAGTTTCAAGTAAAATTAAATAAGTTCATTTCCGTTTGACCCATTTAATATCGTTATGGCGTTTTGGGTGACGTCCGCTTAAGTAACTGTAGGAAGATGTAAGAAGTATTAATTATTTGTATTATTTAATACATAAGTTTTAGCAAGCACCATAATGTCTAAAAAATATATTCACCATCAATAATTAGGTAAAAAGAGGAGAACAGTGTATTAACACTATGTCTGTTTGATGAAATTGATGATAGATGAAGCCTTCTCTTCAAAAGCCTCTACGTTCTATCAATTTGAATGATATGCAAGCTAACCTATCCAGAAGCTATAGAAATAAAAGAAATTATTATCACTATAGCTCCCACTTTACATTTTAAGACTATCATAAACCCACCCCCAACACCGCAAAATTACTCAACGAAATGTCTTAACGCTCTACCCTGCTATGTAGGAAAAACATGATACTGTTTTTTTATTTACTTTTACTTATAAAAACCTCTTCATTCTATATATTCAAAGAAACTAAACATTTTATTATTGTAAAAAAATACAATTTAGCTATAAAAAGCCAAAAGATTTACAACTATCCTATCATGAAGCTATAGAGTTAGAAGGAATTATTACAACGGTAGCACCCACCTTACATATCAAGGCACTAAGCGAACAACTCGACGTGAACAAACGACCCCCATACAGGATGCGCGGTGATAAATAAATTAAAGACATCCCACAGGTATTACTTCTTGAGGCGATTTGGTGAAATATGTTTTTAGCTGGTTAAATCGAATGAATAGATATGAAAGTTGTTTGTGAAGCCGTCAAGCTGTGATTCTCATTTGGCGTTAAGTTACGCCATTTAATCCACTTACTGCTGTTACAGCACTAGGTTTTCTTTTTCTATCTTGCTTCATGCGGGATACAGAGTGACGCTGAATTACAAAAGATGGAATAGAGAACTTAGTGCCCCAACATTTGGTTCTATATTTTCAATAGATAAATAATTTTCTTAAAGAGAATCAGAATTCATTGCTGTGCTACTTTCTTATAAGAATGAGTAAACAAAAATAATATTTGGAGTCATTCTAATTGGTCTTTACAGTACGCAATCGAGGTGTGTGAAATTACCGTTGACGCAGCTATAGAGACCGCTGTAATTTTTTACCGCTGTAGTTTTAAGTCAATAGGGTCCGCATGCGGGGTACGGAAGGTTCCCAACCGATGCATAAGTATCACTGATTGTTAGGCCATATACTAATGTCTCTAAGTGAGATCGAATCTATGACTATTGACTTTATAGTCATACGTTCCAATGCACCCTATATACGTATGTGTGTTTTATATGATTTCATTCTTACATTTCCTATCTCCTAAACAGATATAGTGCCTTCCTAACAATATATAGGGGTTATATACGCTTCAAGTTATAAAGCGTTTAGATCATTTGTTCAATGAACCATTGCGGACGTTTAGTTTGTCGTTGACAGAGTGCGAGTGTGCGTTGTGCCTATACATCTATTCGATATGCTCTATTTCCTTTACTTCGGGTACAAACATAAAGACAGTTCTATATCAATATATACTATTTATATAATATATATTTCAGATTGTATGGGTTTTATTTTTTTTTCTTCACTCTTAACCAAGACAAAAGCCCGGCGTTGAGTTACGAGAACAATCACGTTTGTTGTAAGAGAGCACCCTCAAATATTTGTTTTATTCAGCGGCAATGGCAACGGAAGTATCATCTGTATCATCTGTGGAAAATTTCAACTGTGTATAACTCTCATAGTTCATGAGATACAGTCAGGTGACAGACGGATAGATACACGGACCGACGGACGGACGGACAGTGGAGTTTTAGTAATAGGGTTTTACCATTGGAGTACGGAACCCTAATAACATGATATCAATATTGAAATATAATTAACATTTGACCAAAATCATATTTCATCATACAGTTTCCATCTAATTGTATTGTGATTATTCTAACCTTGTTATTATTGACAAACACGAGCTTTGCATGAATTACTTTTGCGCTAACACTAATAATAATTATTAATTAGATAATAATTGATAGCAAATTGGCTAATGGATGTATGTTTGTGAACTAATTACTCCTAAATAAGATTTATTAGATAAGAATTCTTCAATTTGAACTAGTAGTTCAAGTTTAATCCAATTTTTTTAACTTTTTTAGTAGGCAGCGCTTGGAGGAGTGTTAAGACACTACGTTCAACACAACGCTTTGCCAGAGTGAGGAATTAAATATTCCCCGAAGTGGGAATCGAATCCACAACTGAACCAAACCGATGAACCACGCGACAGCTTGGTTTTTAGGGTTGAATAAGGTTGCTATTTCTTATAATTTTTTGACATAATATTTAAAAAAATAATAAAAAGCAGCAAAAACTCAACCCAAAAAGAAACATTAGTTTACAGATCCCCCATTCAATATACTCCCACTAGTCCATGTTCACAAATTTGAAGTACAGTGAGGGAAAAAAGAATTTTATCGCTCGCCCCACATTTATAAGGGTTCTTTGTGACACCTACATTGGACCGAGCGTATAACCTATTCAAAAGATCTTTTGATAACTAGGTCGAGATTTAAATGCAACGTCTAAAGCATTGGTATGTAAGTATTTATGTATGTATGTACGATACGGATATAAAACCTGAGAACTCGGTCTCGATTTTAAAAAAGGCGCCTTTTTTATATACCAGCGTAGGCAGTTAGTGTTAAGACACTTCGTCCCCCGCTTTTTGAAATATAACGAGTTACGTGAGGAATTTTAAATAATTTATTCTTCCGGTGAGAATCGAATTGCCGACCATCGCTTTTAGTCAGATGCTGACGTCAGAGTCACGTGCTGACGTCAGATGGTGCGCGCGATGGCGGTCGCAATTATATTAATTTTATTTATTTGCTACTGTCATCCCTCTTTTTTGTGATATTGGGATTTTAAATGACATTATTGTAAAACTATTTATATGTAAAAATAACATGCGAAGAAACAAAACTGTAATTGAAAATAAGGAACAAAGTGTGCTTGTAAACGCTACTGGTTGCCCTCAACCAGTCCTTCGATCCCTATCAAGGAAATAAAATATTTATTTAAATTTATATTTTCATTTATTCGCTTTGATGTCTAGGCAAAGCGCGGCGTTGAGTTCCGCCACTCAACAAGCAAGAGCTGATTAATAAATTCACGCCACCAACGTCATGCATCCCGCAAAAAAAGGTAAAATGTTACCTAAAAAGACTCTTCTTACTAAAACCCATTTGTCTCGAACTGTACCAAATAAATTAAACGCATTTGAAAGTCTCGAGCCATACTCAAAGAGCGTCACCATTCATTTCTTTTTGCATTTGCAATCACAAAAAGTTTTCCTCAAACAACATCGGTAAAGAATCCTGAAGTGGAAGCACAATAACATTTTTTCAGCTTCATTTTTCAGTCTTCGTGGTATACGGAACATATGAAAATAAAACCTAGAACCTTCGAACCTTCGAACCTAGGATTGTGGACCTCAACGCAGCACTATATCTTACTAGAGCGGGGAATTTACCAATATAATGATGGGACCGTCGTGGTGCAAGGGTACAAGTGTTCGACGTACTTAGATTCGATTTCCTCTGGGAGAATGAAGTATTTTCATTTCCTGGATCTAGTAATGAAGCTAAGCGTGATAAGAGCCCTCTCATACGGGACGACTTGAAAATTCGGCTTAATATGTGGAACGAAAAAATTTTAGCAGGAACGGAGTGTACAAGGTTCCCTACACCGAGAAGAAAATAAATCATTCTGTGCGGAGATCAAGCCTTAATAACCATGAGCCTCTCTAAAAATACATATAAAATAAAAGTAATTTCATACATATGTCATGATAATACATTACTATCTAAATAAATATATGATTAATCTCATGACTCAATAGACAGGATATAGGATGAACGTAAAAAGCTATTTTAGTTATAATAGATTCTAAAAATATATCAATAATTTATTTATTTCGTGGATAGAATAATATTCCAATACAAAGGTAGTATATTTCGTTCTTTACACATATTTAAGTAGGTAGGTTGGAAAACAAAATTGTTCATAATAAAAACATGAGTCGAAGTATTTTTCTCATCATCCTGGCCTCCCTGGCAAAAACATCAGGAATTTACTATTAATCGTACCCAAATTTTAGTGCAAATGGGACTTTAAAAAATGAAATATTTTGATTTATCTTATTAATAGATGGCAAAACTTCTCAATCAAAGAAACGAACAGATTATAATATATTACACGATAAATTGTATATTTTCAAAATAAATAAATAAAAAACACCAATTTTATATCTAAATTCCTCTGACTCACAAACCTAGCTGTAACCATAACGTTATGGTGCCGTAACTCAGCATCGCTGATGAAACCACCAGTCTGATGCAGAAACGCTCGTCACCCTCAAAAAATAGGTAAAATTCCAAAACACAATAGAGAATTATTGTGAACTGACGTCACATAATGCTGTTGGAAATGAACATCGGCTATACATGCGTGAAAAATTGCCTCTTCCATTGTCCGGCGGCACTCTATCGGCTTTTTATTTTTCTGTTTTACGGCCGGCTTTTAGGTGCCAGGTGAAGGGGAAAGGGGGCGGGGAAGGGGGGGGGTTGTGTGAGGCTGTCATGGCACAGTGGGACGCAGCTCGTGCACGACGTATTGGAGTTCGTTCCCCCAACAGGGTCATGTTTTTTTTACCACGTTCTGGAGAGGCAAAACGCGAGGTTGAATTACGTAGTGTCTCAAATTTAAATGCAAATTAAAGAACGGAGTCTCTTGACACTAATTTCTCTCAATCTATTCTGCCATATACAGGAGAAAGTGTGAAGTTGAAGAAATATTGTTTTCTCTGCAGAAGTTAAAGAACGAAGTGATAGGTGAGAGTTGAATAAAATAAAGACATTAAAACGAGGCATAACGCGTCCTTAAGACCACTTAACAAGCAATGACTCAAGAATTCGGCCAAAAGTGAAAAACAGAAGTGTCTGAATGGACAAAAACTATGTTCCTAGGTTCCCTCTACCTACCCTACAGTGTGCGCGATACAGCGTAAAGCTAAAAAAAAAGTAAATATCAATTCACCTATGGTTGCATTAGCAATGTGTGTATAACAAGCACTTGCTTGTCCGAGTAAAGTGCAAAATTGTAGCTACTCGTACCTTTTGAATAAATAGAGTTGAAATAACACGTTATATGTTACCAATATCAAAGGAATATAAATAATAAATATATTTTCTGTTCATCTTCACGCTTTATACGTAGCATTTCTGCATGTAGCAGAAAAACCAGAGTAGTCCAGTGTTAAGAACTGTGCTCCCCACATTATGCTGAATTCTGTAAGTAACGATTTAAATTTATATTTTCAGTTCTTCGATCTGGTTTCGAGGCAAAGCGCGGCCTTAAGTTCCGCCACTCAACACGCAATGTCTCCATTCTAGCATTAACGCTAGATTTCCTCTGCCTACCCTGCAACAGGTATTACCTCTAGAATTGGGAAAGTGTTGTTCTTAGAGTACCTTGTCCATCCCATGACCATCTACGCCTTAATATAAATGCAGGGTAAGGTTTCAATTAATCTAAAATATAATTTTAGTACGTAGAATATACAATTTAAGAGCAATAATCGAACCTGCTACTCATAGATAATTTCGTTGACCTTAAATATCTTATACGTATTCGTACTTTTTGAAAATTTCTTCTACAAGAAGGGGGATTTTTTAATTTTTTGAAATTTAACTTTTGTATTTTATAGAATCGAACTCGCGATCTATAAACACTAAACCAGACCAAAAACACTACACTATAACATATAAACAATTACAAAAACAAACTAACAGAACGTTTATCTAAGAAAATATACGCAGTAAAGTGAATTTCCCTGCAGCTTTCCATAATTATTGATGCAAATTACAATATGCACTTTAAATACTAAGAAATAAGATCGAATATAAGAATTTTAGAGAATTTTATTAAAGATGTCACAACCAGGGTCCGAGTAGCAAGGCTGTTTATATCGTTCCGAATAACTTTATACAATTTAAAACGACGACTTTCAAGTTTTTTAAAAAGTAAAAATATTGTTAAGTTTATACGCTTGTACAACTCTAGAGTATATTTGTTAAATGTAAAATGTTTATAGAGAAATCTTGTATGATATTTATGTCGCTGTTATATTTGGAATGACGGGCGTTAGAAAATGTTGATGAAAATTAGAAGATAAAAAAGCAATTTTACGTTTTCTCCTACACAGATTGGTTAGAAGGGAAAAACTAGTGTTAAGACAGTCAAAATTTTTGAGACATTGCCTATAGAATGGCTAAAATTAACGTAAAAAATTGTGATAAAACTAAATTCCTCATACATATCAAAAATAAAGTAAATAATATGTTTGTATCTTTTTTATTTTCTTAGCTTCAAGCTGTATCTCGCACAAAGAAGGGTAGGTAGAAGGAATCTGGGAACCTAGTGTGAAGAAACTCCGTTCCCCATAAAGACTCTTCCAAGCTGCACCAATTTTTTAAGGCATTGCGTGTGGGTGGTGGAAGGCCAAGCTTAACTTCATTACCAATCAAATATTTAACTCTCTGAGTGAGAATCGAACTCACAACCCTTGTGTCTTTCCACCATGACGGCCTTATGTGGCATTTCCACATCCATCAATTCGCTATCCAGAAATGACCTGCACCCTACATCGAAAGCCAAACAATAAACAAGTTGGAAGCACCACGCCCAAAGATTGTCTAAACAATCGATAGATACGAAGCAGCTGAGAACCTATTGTATCTGCTCACATTTGCCCATGAATACCATGTATTATCAGCCACTGTCATATATTATAACAAGAAATTATTCAACCAAATTTAGCTTTTAATTTCAATAGCATAAGCTTCAATTTTGCATCACTGATTTATGGTGTCGTTCATCCTGTAACATTTTAGTCTATATCAAGAGTGGTATATGGATCCCACAGTAGAATCAACTGCAGAATGTCTGTGCGTTATGTCGTTGGAAATTGTTAGTATATGATACAAATAAATCAGGATTTATTTTTCGTAATGATTTTCCTTATGTTTTTGATTTGTGTTCAGATTTTGGATGAATATTATTTGGTGAATGTTCCAGGAAGTTTGGAGGGTTTTTAAGGTTGTCCAGCTTTCCGGATTCTATACCATATATGAACAGAATCCGGAAACTATAACTGCAGATGATAGAGTGTTCTGTTATACACAAAATAGTTATAAATTCAAATACATAAAAATACCAGGAAATATTGGACAATAGCATATATTAATTGACAAACATCTAAATTAGTCATTTCAATGGTATACATGAAATGGCCTTGTGGTTTGTTAAATGTGGTTGTTAAAATTACATCATCTTACATGAGAGATAGAGAGTGTAACCAAAAAAATTGTATAATTAAAATTAGTACAAAAAAGTACCAATAGAATACTATAAGCAAAGTCACATTACACAAACTACCCTACAAAAGCCGATAGAAGGGTTAACGTCAAGTCATATGCAAATTTAGTTTAGTTGGTAGCTTTCAAAGGGGTAGATTTTATTATACAATATCCCACTCTGCTGGTCTGTCAGCCGCATTGTGGGGAAATGATACGTTCAACAGTGGCGATCGAGTGTTGAGTGGTTGGCTTTTAAGTAAATACGAGCAGCATTTGTGTGTTGAGCTCTTGGTACATGTTATTCTTTTGATACTTACTCAGTGTTGAGTGTTTGATACTTTCTGTTTTTTTAGCTTCACGCCGTATCCCTCACATAGCACAGCACAGCATAGGGTAGGGCATAAGGAATCTGGGAACTTAGTGTTTATAAACTCCTTACCTCATTAAGACATTTTCATTATCCATTTTTCGCCGATTTCTTGATGCATTGTGTGTTGAGTGGCGGAATTCAATTCCACGCTTTGCCTCATTACCAAAGAGAGGTTATAAAAACATTAAATATTTCATTTTTCGATTCCCACTCTAGAAAATTTAATATTAAATATTTTAATTTCTTCGTTCTGGTGACGAGTAGAGCGCTACGTTTAGTTCTACCATTGCCACACACAATGCCTTCAGAATTCGGCGGAAAGTGGGGAACAGAAGTGTCCTAATTGGACCGAAGTTTCACAGCACTAGATCCCAGGTTCCTTCTGTCTACACTGCTATGCGAACGTGAGGTGAAACAGCAACCTGCACCGTACTTAATGGAAAATATTTAATGGAAATTCCATTAAGTTTTAGATAAAATCCAAAGACATCCATTTTTATATCCTAATACACCAACCAAAGTAATTTAGAAAAGTAATCCGTAAGTTTTGTTTAGAGAATCTATATGTGAATAAAATTTTATGAACCTATATAGTAATTCAATAACCGCTTGTTTGTGCAACCACGGTAGCAATAAACTTGAGATACGAGCAAATATTATTGATCTTCCTCTATAACATCACCGATCATGACATATCTATAAAAGCCAAAATAATCCCTAAAACAAAGCTAGTAAAAACTAAAATCGGATGAACCTATAATGATTAATAAATCTACTCCACACTGTACCCTTCTATTTTAGTGGAAGTCCTTTGATTTGTATTAGGTAATATTAAAATTGCTTCCCTTATAACATCGGTATTGAAATATATTAGACGTATTGAATTTTCTCGTTGGCTTTTGACTGCGGTGGCCCTAAAGGAAATATTACGTGTATTACAAAATATTTTTGTTATTATGAAATTGTTTTATAAGAAACCTATAACATATAAGCCTAGATATATATATAACATATAAGTACGAAAAAAATTGATATTATAAAGTTAGACAAAAGTGTCTAAGGTATGTTCAAATTTTATCTGGCTAGAGTTAAATTCTTTAAATATTTTCGTTTTCTCAAACGGATTCGACAGATAGATTTCATTACCAAATTTATCAAAAATGGCCAGAAAATAGAAAATAGAGTTTGTGCTAGAAAATTACAACTGTCCCATTGCTGGGCAAAGGCCTCCCTCCACTTCTTAAACCCTAAATGATATTTTTTCTTTATCCCACACATAATACTGGGATTGTCCCAATCCCAATTTCGTACCCACAATCTATTTAATTTTAATCTCACAAAAAAAGGAAGTAAGTAAATACAAAAATACGAGCTCGGATATTTCAACGTGGTGTTCATACTATATTACCAATTTGCAATATTAATTCATCTCATTATAAGGTCAGAAAAGCCATATAGATAATGTATCATTTCATTAAAAATTAAATTTTAATGTACATTCGTGTCGCCTATGTATGTGTACTTTGTCAGCAGTATCATTTTTATAAATTTACAAATTTAATGATGACATTGAAAAATTCATGTTTTGAAACTACTTATACTTTTTTAAGACAGAAACCGAGGTTGTCAAACACTGTTGTGTTCTCTCTCTCTCTCTCTCTCTCTCTTAACACTCTGTGTTACCAGACCGAAGAAATAGAAATAGATCATTCTCTTGAGTGAAAATCACAATCCTCATATTAAAAGTCAGTAACTAAGACAGCCTTAATGATATATAATGATGCCGTCGACGCGACGCAAGTTCGCCTCTCAACACTCAAGAATAAGAATTCGACGGAGAGTGGAGAAAGGAATTCTCTTCACTAGGAACGGAGTATTTTAACACACTAAGTTCCCAGGTTCCCTGTGCCTACCCTGCTATATCCGGGAATATAGCATAAAACAAAAAAAAAAAATGATGAAGCCTGAACACAGCTATGTAAAATAAAGATCGAATATCGAATTTATGAGACACTTGTTCCGAATGTACCGTCAATTACTGATTTCAATTAAGTTTTTAATATACGATATTAATCATCAAAATTGTCATATTGAACATATATTTTACTCTTTCTTTTATGCATTATACAACTGTTGCAAGAACTTTTATATTTAAACAAAGAATAATTAATTATTTATTCTTCAGACTTCCATTTTTGAAACTACATATTTATCATTTCTTTTAGTCACCATGCTCATAGTGTTACCTAATGAGGATCTCAGAGGAGTAAAATAATAAATGTAGGTTTAACTATCTTTTTAACATTAAGAGACTGCTAATTGATTAATATTAAATACGCTTAGAAGATCTTAGATTTTATTATTTCCACCTTTCAAGTCCGTTCTAGAAACGAATTAAGGATCTAGGAGTTTTTGATAGACCGAGAACCGCAGTGATATTTCGCTATTATATCTCTCGCTCATACTCATACCGCGTAGAAATTTATGTTAAATTTATTTCTGGTTAGTGCATTGGTAATTTGTAGTTAGTCACTTTTTTAAGGTTGGGGTAACCAATTTTTTTAGGTCTAAACCAAACGTACAAGAATCTTCTCAATTGCACGATAGTATATAGCTACTGCTTTTAATTATAATGATTACCTTCATCCATAAGTGCGTTGTTCTAAATAAATAGTTTTATATTTTTGGTAACCTAGGGTTAATACAGAATTGTAAATATCCTGGTAGTTACTCGGTAAATAATGATCATTCCCTCTCCACTGAACTAAAAGATCTGAAAAACGTATATACAAGAACACCTGAACTAAGCCTTATTGATTTACATTAAAACTCTAAATCTAATTTTATATTCAAAAAGGAAACATAGTGTCCAAGCAAAGTACAGCCAAAAAACAGCGACTACTTAAGTGTTTCGCTAGTAGATTGCCTATAAATTAGGCCGATAAATCGGCTAGGTTATACGCCATTTTAAATTAGGTTAATGCTTATTTGCTATTAATTCAGACTGCAATGCTAGTGAGTTATTGCAGCGGAAGTTGGAAAAGACTGGGCCACTTTATGGTACTTGATAAACTCGGACTTTCGTGTAGTTTAGGTGAGTTACGAGTGTATTGCTGTCTTATGTTACTCTTTATAATATACATACGTAGTGAAATAAAGAATTTTTGTAGTATCTACATACTCAAATTTGTCGTTATCAAAAACTTTGGGACGTAAAACTAAAAATCCTATTTTTTCACGTTCCCAAAAAAAAAAATTCTTCGTAAGCCTTTATCTAAACACAAAGTTATATTTCAAAAAAATACATTTCCATGCTCAGACAAGAGTAAAAAAAAAGGCTGGTGACGTTTTTCTTTAAATCTACTACTCTATAGACATTTATGTAATCAAATATCTAATTTTCAAATATGTAATTTTTGCACCAAATGAGGGCTATATTTATATTATTTTCATATTTCCTGCACTATAACAAGCAACTGTATATACAAACGGGTGTTTCTCCAATACGATCATAAAATTGATACTAGAGAGCGGAGTAAATTCTTGACGTAAACATGAAATTGCAATCCGATTCACGTGTTTCAAATGAGAAAGTTAAATGAACGTTACCATTTGCTACTAGTAATAGGGGCAATGGAGGTTCTTATAGTGTAGGAGATGGCTGGAGAAATGGTCTTATATTTTTTGAGTTAAGTTTCTACTGCATGTAACAGGTAAGTCATTTTATTTTAATTTAATACAGCTTCTTCTCCATTTTTCGTTAATTTCACTATGCATTTTCCCATTTTGGCTAAAGCCTGGCGTTAAGTGTCGCCACACTCAATGTTTTCAGACAGAATGTGCAGAAGGAACTGTCTGAACACTAAATACCCCTTGACTACCCAGTTTTCCCCCTTCCGCGTCCCCCCTTTCCGCTTAACTTCCGAGACATTGCTTATTACATAACGGCGCACTTTATCAGTTACCAGCGACGGATTGTAAACAAATAGTTCTCCCGAGCGGGAATCGAAAATACAACCGTCGCGTTAGCTTATGGTAACAAATTTAATATTTTATTATACATTTTATATACAGATTAGACGTAGCGTAGGTGCCTATTTTAGACTATCATGAGCTCGATGATGAAATATTACCTTATTTATACAAATCATTTATTTATTAACTAACTTACATATATTAATAATTTTAAATACTAGCTCTTAGCCTACTCGAATAGTGTTATTGCATTGCTTATTACTCGAAAGCGACCGCACAAGTTAATTAAGTGTTAATATTCAATAATTTAACTTTTATTCTCAGCTGATGACTTACTATGGCTTCATTTGGACGCAAATGTGGTTTATTTATCATTTAACATGTGTGATTGTCCTACAAATGTATGTATGTGGGCTCGATTCCTATACGAGAGAATGAATTAATATTCTTTAATATTTTTTTATTTTCGTTCTGGTGCCAAAGCAAAAGCGCGGAGAGTACCAACACTAGGTTTCCCCTGCCTACCCTGTTATAATATGCGTGATACAGTGTAAATCAACATTATTGTCGACAAAAAAAACATTATTGTCGAGGAAATGAAAATATTAAGTGTTTTATATAATATATACCCTCGCGTAGGAATCGAACCTACAACCTGTCGCGTTTTCGATCGCACTTTTGTGCTCCTGCCCTACGACTGGCCTCTAAAAGTATTTTATTAAAAATATTTTTGTTTCCTCTGTCTGGTAAACGAAGCGTGTCTTGAAAAGCTTCGGTGGAGTACTTAATTTTTTTTACATTGTGTTTGCCGTTTTTTAATGAAATCTTTTTCAAAATATATAAGAGAAATACTTATATAAATACGTCCTAATAAAACTGAACTTGAATATTTATATATAAGTATGTATAACTATGGATTCATTCGATGTTCAAATACAGGAGAAATATACTGTAATAAGTGATACACCACTTCCCTTTTTCTTGTAAATTAATGTGAAGATTTATGTGAAGATTTATGGTAGGAGATATACCAAAACCTATTTTTTAAGATCATCTTAGTTCATTGGAGCCTCATTTGATTGTAAACTCGTTGTTTGTGGACTCAAATACCATTCGGAAAAACGATATTTTCACTTCCTCGCGATGGCAAGGCAAAACGTGGTGCTGAGTTCCACATCCTATATATATGATAATAACCAATATCTTTTCGTGGAGGGTAGAGTGGAAGGCACTAGAAGGCGAGAAAGCAGTGGAGATAAATGGCGAATGTTTGTGAAGCGTATAACATCTGCCCCTAATGCCACTTTGTGATGAGCACGAGATTTGATAAGAGTGTTACGACGAAGATAAACCAATATCGAATAGAGTGGAAAGTGGAGAACGGAGTAATTTGATACAACGTTCTCTTTCTCTACTCTAACAAGATAAAGCGTAAAGCTATTACCCTTTTTGAATGAAGGCTGCATAATAAATCTTACATATTGTGCGTAAATCACAGGAGTTTTCTTAAAGATTTACTTCCAAAGATTGCAGAATTGGATTGTCCACTTTGTCTATAAAAAGCCAATAAAATGCTAACATTGGAGTCGGATAAAGAAAAAGGAATTAGGTCCGGAACTAGGAAACTGAATTTATAGTCGCACCCGTAGGCTGTCCATGCGTTACTTATTATTTGAGACTGACTCTTATATATTTTGTTTTTTATTTACGTATCCCGTAAATAACTGAGTAGGAAGAGGGATTCTGGGAACCTAATGTAAGGACACTCAGTTCATTTCCGTTACAGACATTTCTGCTCTTCACTTTCCGCCAAATCCTGGAGTGAAAAGAGAGAGAAAATCAAAATGATAAGTCACTCCTTTCAGAATTTAGACTATCACGTTTAGTGATTTTGCCTCTTGTGCTGGGTTGCGGGCCTGCCAGCCTGGTTACTTCTGCCACTCAACATACAATGCCTCCAAAATTTGAAAGAAAGTGGAGAATGGAAGTGTCTTAATGAGAACGAAGTGCCTTAACACTAAGCTCCATGATTCTACCTGTGCGGGATATAGCGTGAAATAAAAAAAAAATAGAATCAAGATTATCCACACTTCATATACAATTTAGACACATTAAGAAACGCTACAAACTCAAGAGGTATCGAGCAAACTAATCTTGGGCACCTGCTGCTAGAAAAATGTTGCCTTCACACGCCAACAGTTTGACCTTTTAAGTTTAAAACTATTAAACAAACACATTACAACTAATAGAACCACTTTATAAGATTTTTTATCTAGATTTTTTAAAATGAATGGCGATTTAACATGGTATTTTGTATATTCGTTTGTATTGAGGCTGTTATCGTGACGGTTGTGAGTTCGATGCCCGCAAGCAATGAGGTATTTTAATTTTGTCGTTTTGAAAAAACAAGACATAGCGCAGCGTTATCGCCACACAATTTCTCAAAAGTTGGGCGAAAATTGAGAAACTGAGGGTCTTAGGGCTCGTCCATCTCTTTTATAAGTGGAATATAGTGAAGATGGTTTTTTTTTTACTTTTATAATAAATAGTGATTAAGCATAGCATTTTAATATAAAAAACGATTTTTTTATTGGTTAACAATACTTAAATATCCGCTACTCAAAAACTATTGCCAATATTTTCACATCATTAAAGTATAAGAAATTAGTATGGAAAAATTCCGCCATAACTTTAAAATTCAGGTAATAGCACCATATTAGAGTCAAAATTTCATTTTAATAAGAATAATAAAAAATAAAAAATATATATTCTCATTTATATAATTTATATAACTAGTTTCATCATGTAGCTTCGTTCGGTGAAATGGTCAAATGGAAGTTGATAAGATGTTTGTTACTTCATTAACTAACACCAAACAAAAAAACTGAACCAATAGTTCCTGAGATAAGCGAGACCACCCAGACAAACACTTCAATTTCACAATATTAATAAAGGTAAAAGGTAATAAGGAAATACTAAATAAAATTTATTTCAGTATATAACATAAAAGAAATGAAATTTTGATTGTACTCGTGCACCTGCGGCCGTGGCTTGGTGTTCGTCTTACTTATTTATTACTATTGTTAGTATGAGGTGTCAAAGTTTCGCATACAGAGAGCCTCATTTCAGCTCTGAACACTTGTAATAGGCCAGGCAGTGAAATATTGACTTGCCTAGTTTATTTTTATGTCTTTGTCTGTATATTTTTGGGTTATTTACAGGTTTTGAGGCCAGTCGTAGCGCAGGTGCACAAGCGCGTGGCTATAAACGCTACAGGCAATGAAACATTTAATATTTGAAGAAATGATTCTTCGCTCTGGCTTTTTTCATGGCAAATCGCGGCGTTGAACTCCGCCATTCAACACAATTTGGCGAAAAGTTGGGAGCGGAGCGTCCAGGCTGCCTCTAAAACTAATCTACCCTGCTACGTGCAGGATGGAACCTAGTGCTAAAATATTATGAAAGAAAGAAAAAAGAGTCCCATACGGGAATGGTTGTGGATTTGATATCTACTTGAGGAATTTAAATATTTTCTTTTTTTTGAAATATTTTCTATTTCTTTTTCGTTAACTTCCATCTAGAACTCGTCTTGTCATAATTTCAAATGGAAACCGGGGTGCGGAGTGTTTTGACACTATGTTCTATTTACTAACCCTGCTGTACACTAGATAAAGCTTGAAACTGGTAATTTCATGCTCAAAACTAATAATTAATTGTTCCTTAAATATTTTAATCACTACGCCAAAATGGTGTCTAGTTAAAACGAAAAGTTTAAGTAGAATAATGAAGTTTAAAAATTTAACTCGCTCAAACATTTTAAAGTTATAATTTTAAATTTTAGTTTTAAAAGGTTTCACCGCATATATTTAAAGACCTATTCTCATGTACACTCATCCAAATAGCATTTGTCGGTAAATATGAATTTGAATTCGCTTCCCCCAAGTTAAAATCCTATTGTTACAAGCGCGATGCGCCCGTACCCATTATTTTGCTAAAAAACTAGTGAAAACTTTTAATTTTCCGTTCTGTTCCTTCACTAATTAAAATTGTTGTTATCATAAAATATATCCTTTTGATTTTTTTTCTTGGTCATTATAAATTTTAAAGAATTGTTCATTGTAAAGTTAACCTGGGTTAACCTAATATTTATGGTTCATACGATATTCGGATTTGTTACTTTTCTGCAGAATGACATTACCTATTTAGTCATCAAAATGTGTTTTAGGTTTGTTGAGGTCGTCGTGGACTCATCTCATTGAATGAATCTCATTAAATGCGCCTCGTTCTAGTTCCCCCAATTACATGCAATATCTCGAAAACTGGTTGAAAAGTTGGAAATGAAATGTCCAAACGCTGCTCCTTCTATCTATTCCGTTAGATATTGGTAATACTTATTTTTTCAAAATATCATTCCCTAAATCGAAATCGAACCCATAACTCCTTTTTTCTCAATGGTGGGTTCAAGAGCAACATAAAACTATCAGATTTCAACACTATTTTCTATTGCTAAGCGATGTCAACTCAATTTTCTTCACATAGCAGCAATTTTTCTTAAAAGTAAAAATATCCCTTGATAAATAAACACCCTTTCAATAGAACATATCTCGTCCTCGGGGACTACAGGAAGACGTGGGTCTTTAACACTGAAGTCGTATTGAGAGCGAAACGTTATTTTTGGGAATGAGGCTATTTTTTTAATATAAGTTTATATTTTCAGTTTAAATTTCATAATTTCACGCCGCTTCCCATATAAAGCAACATAGGCAGAGGAAGTCTAGCATTAAGATACTCCGTTCCTCATGCACCGTCACTTATTTTCTGAGACATGACGTTGTGATTAGCGGAACTAAACGCCGCGGTTCGCCTTTTTACCAGAGCGAGGAAATGAAAATTAATAATTCCTCAGTATATTAAATCGAGTCCCTCTATAGAACTAAAGTGGATAGTAGACGACGGCGACGTCTCGAAAGTTAATAATTAAAAACGCTTATATCAACAAGATGCTTGTGCGGAAGTAGTTTTTTTATTTCCTTTACATATTTTACAAAATGCTTACGTCATTGGTTTGACATGATGAAGTCGATAAAACTACTAATTTCAGGATTATAGGTCAACGAGTGCAGCATATAAAGTTGACAAATTTAAGTTTACAGGCGTATGTACCGTATTTTGTATGGGATCAACTATAAATATAAGTTTGTAATGATGTCTTTTTATGAAATATCTACAAAATTTCACTTTTACGATATTTTCTATTGCTTGTATTATAAATTTTAATTTTGTAAAAAAATTCATAAATAGGCCAACAGAAAGTACCTTATATGTTTTAATACGGCTAACTTCATACAAAATGCAGCAAAGAAAACGAATAAATACTTATATCTTTAGATAATGTTGCTTTAAAAGCTTGTTTTTTTCTGTGCCTTAAATATTGAAATCCTATAAAGCAATGCCTTCAGAATTCGGTGGAAAATAGGGGAACGGAGTGTCCTAACACTAGGTTCCCTCTGACTACCCTATTACGTGCGGGATACAGCGTGAAACGTGTTTTTTTTATAATAACATCGCATACAATAAAACTATAGATTTAAGCTCAAGCAGTAAGTCGTAGAAAATTGCGGCACATATTGCTGCGAGAGGCCTTAGATATGTCTACGATAATACTGGACAGAATATGTATGACATATATCACTCAATAAATAAAGTAATGTCAATAAATTTTATTAAATATAAATATAATATGAGTATTTTGTTTATGTTTCATAGAAATAGTACATATAAGATTAAGGTTTTTGTATTCATAAGGCGAATGTTAGTTTTAGGTTTCATTCTCAGTTGAAAGAATGAGTTATTCACGTTTTAACTGTTCTGATAATAAGATAAAGGGAAGTGAACGGCCTCTTAACACTAGAAGTGCCGAAGATTGATACCCCCCTTGAACCGCCGTCGTGACAAATTTGTCCCATTCTACTTATTATGTTGATTGTTGGTACAATACAAAAAAAATATTATTAAAATAATTCGTAAAATATGTAGACCATCTTTAATAATCAATTCTTATTCTTTAACAAACATAAAAGTACCAAAAAATAAAACACAAAGAAAGAATCAAATATTTTTAATACGTTCTAAGGTCGTGACAACTAACTGAATAACTCTTACAAAATTATAAGTTATTGAAATTAGTTAATATTATTAGTAGGCCAAGTAATGCATTAATATATTCCTCATCAGCGATACATCACAGATGATTTATAACATTGCGTGGTAATGCCTCCAGAATTCGGCGGAAAATGCCAGTGGAGTGCATAACACTAGGTTCCCAGGT